>CAUYQV010090470.1:0-27313 GCA_963574575.1 Galagoides demidoff
CTTCTGGGGTACAGTGTGGGGTTTTCACATGCAATCCGAAATACTTCCATCAAACTGATCAACACAGCCTTCATGTCATTTTCTCAGTTATTGTTTTAATACAAAACATTTAAACAAAATGGAAAAGAGGAGATCCTATGAGCAATCTAACTAATATACAAAGGGAATAAGTCAGTACTTCAGATTTGTCTAGTAGTATAATAAAAGTCCAAAGATGTGGGACAACCGTAAGACCACCAGAGGGAAAGTAATGATGGGCCAAATTTTTGTTCCTGTTATATAAGTCAACAGAAACACCTGTTCAAAGCTTTGGGATCTCCACAACATTAATAATAAGCTAACTTTATTCCAAACATGACTTGAAGGCAAATCTCAAACGAGGTCTGGCTTTTTATAAAACTATACTTTTTTTTTTTTTTGAGACAGAGCCTCAAGCTATCCCCCTGGGTAGAGTGCCGTGGCATCACAGCTCATAGCAACCTCCAACCTCTGGGCTCAAGCGAGTCTCCTGCCTGCGCCTCCCAAGTAGCTGGGACCACAGGCGCCTGCCACAACGCCCAGCCATTTTTTGGTTGCAGCCATCATTGTTGTTTGGCCGGCCCGGGCTGGGGATTCGAAACCGCCACCTTAGGTGTATGTGGCTGGCACCTTAGCCCATTGAGCCACAGGCGCCGAGCCTATAAAACTATACTTAAATGAGTTAACCCAATAGATGAAATTGCTGATGAAGACCATAAATATGAATTGTAATACCCACGTAGGTGGCTATGATTTGGGTAAGAAATCTTATTCTTCAATGAAACGAGAAGAAAACTGCAGATTATCATATTAATTTCAGGAAAAATTAAGGTGAAAAGTACTAACAGAGTCATCATAAAATGATAAAAATCACAGTAACAGAAATGCAGAGTAATATATAGCCCACGAAAAATAAAAATAAAAATAGGATACACAAAGCAAGAACTGCTAAAAAAGAAAAAATATGCAGAAACTAACCTAAATAAAATAGTAACAGATTTTTATCCTTATCTAGTGAACACAAATAAACACCAGTAGAAATGAAAAACATAATTTGGTAAAAATTCATAGTGTGGCAGTCAGTAAACAAGTAAATGGAGAATTATTTCCATCATGAGTCAATGTTATGGAAGTAAAAAGAAGGAGAAACTGCTCTAGATTATAAGAAAATTAAGACACACAGTGTGCATGGCCTTTGCCTGGATCCTGATTTAACCAACCAACTTGAATATTCAAGTGCTCCCCTCTAAAGTTTTAAAAAATATATATTTAAAGAGATAAGTATCTTTATGCTACTAGACTGAGATAGAGCAAACCTGACATCTGCCCTCCCACAAATTCTCCACGGCTTAGCTGGCCATTAATCTGCATCCTCATTTTCTCCCCTTCCTGTATAAGGGCACATAGTCAGAGATAATTAATCCATAGCCATGGAACTACGTCCTGGTAGGAAAAGATAATCAGAACCAAATAAGGCTTCTTGGGAATTTGAACTGAAAATAAAAAATGTAGGCAGTTGATAGGATAGCAAAAAATGACATGGAAGGTACTTGAGCCATATTAAAAACAAAGTGCCAGACAGAAGCTCCTGAACTCCTGCTATGAGCTCTCAAGCTGTTGTGAATCCAGAGTTCCCTTCCAGCTCTGGTCTCCAGGTCTGTGCTGTGATTGCTCCAGATGTCTTTGTTATGCTGTTCTCCTTACTGTTCCATGTGTATCTCTGTCAGTTTGTTAGAGCTGTTATAAAGTGCCATAGACTGGATGGGCTTAACAAGCAGATATTTATGTTCTTACAGTTCTGGAAGCTAAAAGTCTAAGATGAAAGTACCGGCAGGGCCAGTTTCTTCCGAGGGCTGTGAAGAAGGATTTGTTCCAGGCCTCATTGGCTTGCAGACAGACATCTTCTCTCTCTGTACATCTCACGTACATGACAGTTCTTCTTTCATACGGACACCATTTGTATAGAATCAGGGCCCACTCTGATGACTTTTTAACATAATTACCTCTTTTAAGACTTATATCACTAAACACCATCACATTCTAAAGTACTGGGGGTTAGGATTTCAACATATGAATTTTGGAGGAGATATCATTCAGCCTAAAACAATATATTTAAAATAATCCTCTCCTGATTTAACCTAGCTGAAGTGGGCTTGGTTGCCTATAAATGAATAATCCTTTATTCAGCCTTTATTCAATATAGCTACATTCTCTCGTCTTCAATTATTTTTTAACTATTCATATGTTTCTCTCCATCCTCCCAATATTTTAAGCTACAAGATAGCAATAATATATTTTAAAAATTCATTGAATTCTGTGTCCACAGACCTATAACCCTACAAAGCAGAAGGGTTGTCCCTGAGGACAAGAGACATGGGCCCTGCAGGCCATGCGTTTGTGCTGTTCCTTCTGCTGGATATATATAGAAGATATATAAGGCCCAGGGGAGAATTCCATAGCAGATTTGTGTGTGCCACCCAGATCCCCCTTCAGAACTGAAGCATTTATTCCCCTAGCAGTTAGCAGTGTTGAGGGCTGACAGTTCACAGCCAAGTCCTATCCCAGGAAATGCCAACACAGCCACCTTACCCAAGGTAATGCCCCTCCTAGGAGGCAGCCTACATCCAATGATGTGGATGTCTAACAGCCTGTCCTTTTTACCCCAGTTCAGGTCATCTCTGCAGGGTCTCCTCAGCTCCAGAGCAACCTGTAAGATGGGCTCTCAACCTATAGTTCTCACAGGAACTGTATTAAAGGGTCGCAGCATTAGGAAGGTGGAGAACCAATGCTCTAACCAGTTCAACTCAGCACCCACCCCCAGATGGGGGCTGACACTGAGACCACTCTCCAATAAACTTGCTGCATACAAGACTCTGTCTTAGAGTTTGTTTCCCTGGAACCTCATCTGCAGTATATTCTACTGCTAATACCATAACGAAGATGAAAACAAAGAAATAGGAAAAGGTAATCAGATACTGGGTCAATTTCTTCTTTTGCATTTCTTGTTTTTGAAGAATCCTGTCCATCTTCTATCTCCTTGCTAGAGACAGGGTCCTGCTCCATCCAGTGCCCTCCATCTGTTCTCTACCTACCCTTTCCCCACTGCCATCCTTCACCTGGACAGGGAGAAACCCAGACACACTGCTCTTCCAGGACAGCAGGGGGCGCTACAGGCCCCAGTTCCTCCCTCTGCAGGACCCTGCAGCTGCACTTTTCAACTCCAATCATTCCAGCACCCAGCTGGGGGTGAAGACCAAAGGAGAAGAGGGGGTGAAATGGAGAAGTCCACCTAGGAGGAAAAACTGGTTCTGCTCCCCTTCCCTGGCTGCTCCCTAGCTGGGCTGTCTCTGGAAGCCGTAATCCAGGAAACAGAAGGGCTGACCCTGAGGACAGAGACATGGCCCTGCAGGCCATGCGCTCATGCTGGGTGAGCCCTGGGGTAGTGATAGGAGGACAGAGGCAGAGGTTTTTGACTCAAGAAGGCATCACGTAGAACAGTATGACAGTCCATCCTGTCATACTGTTACTTATGAATAACATGACCTGAGGAAGACCTCAGAGGTTACTACACATCCAGCACCACTCCAGTCCTCTTGTTTGCATATAGCAACAAACAAAACAAAAAGCCCTGTCTTCATAGGACTTATTCAATGCATTTATTAAACGTATGCTTAGAAATCATGTTAAAAAATCATAAATACTAGGAAAAGAAAAAGGGCACCTAAAGTGTAGGAGCAGGTGGCATGTTATAATTTTAAATAAGGGAGCCAAAGAAGGCCTCACTAAGAAGGGGCCTTGCGAGCAGACCTGAAAGGGATGGGAAAGGAGGATCCAGGGAGAACTGGAAGGGCAAACATCATCCAATGATTTCAGGATTATGCTTGTTCTTTATTTTTCTGGCCCACAGTGATTTAAAAGAAAGATGTGTTAAGCCTAGCAAAAAGGTAACAGGTAACAAAGAAAAAAGATACATAAATACAGGAAAATGCCAATCAAGTTAAAAAAAAAACAGCACAAAAATAAACAACTTACAAAACTCAAATGCTTTCTGAAAGCATAATTGTATTTATAACCTTACACACGACATAACAAAGAAAAAAGATACATAAATACAGGAAAATGCCAATCAAGTTTAAAAAACAGCACAAAAATAAACAACTTACAAAACTCAAACGCTTTCTGAGAGCATAATTGTATTTACAACCTCACACACATGACATTCCCAATGATGACCCTGAAACATCAGGTAAAAGTTAAATTACACTCCATGCATACTGCTGAGGGTAAGTATTATCAAGATTCCCAGTAACTGGGAAAAAAAAAAGATTCCCAATAAAGAGGAGAAGACATGAAAATTGAAGCCTTTAGGCCTCATTGCCTAAAGTGCTCATGCCTGTAATCCTAGCACTCTGGGAGACTAAGGGGAGCAGATCACTTGAGCTTAAGAATTGAAGACCAGCCTGAGTAAGAGTGAGAACCCATCTCTACTAAAAATAAAAAAAACTAGCCAGGGCTAGGTGCCTGTTGCTCAAGTGGCTAAGGCACCAGCCACATACACCTAAAGAGGGGGCGGGTTCAAATCCAGCCCAGGCCTGCCAAAACAATGATGGCTGCAACCAAAAAGAAAAAAAAAAATAGCTGGGTGTTGTGGTCCAGGAGTTTGAGGTTGCTGTGAGCTATGATGAGCCATGGCACTCTACCCCAGGTAACAGAATAAGACTCTTATCTAAAAAAAAAAAAAAAAAAGGGAAAGAAAAAGAAAAGAAAATCCTTTAAAACCAATGTGGAAATTTTAAATAACAGAAGCCTCTCTATTCATAACTCTAGATATGAGATGTGCTATTACGTATTAATGATATAGTGTTTTCCTTAGAGTCTTTTTTTTTTCTTTTCTTTTTTTTGAGACAGTGTCTCACTATGTTGCCCTCAGCAGAGTGCCTTGGTGTCACAACTCACATCAACCTCAAACTCTTGGGCTTAAGTTTCTTCTGCCTCAGCCTCCCAGCAGCTAGGATTACAGGTGCCCGGCTATTTTTTTGTTATTATTTTCATTGCTATTTAGCAGGCCCAGGCCAGGTTCGAACCCACCGGCCCCAGTGCATGTGGCCAGTGTCCTAATCACTGAGCTATGGGTGCCAAGACTTCCTTAGGGTCTTGTCCACACTCTTTTTCCAGAAAGAAAGGTCTTCATTCAGATGAGTGGTCTCTACTTGGGCCCAGGACTGCTAGATGTGGAACTGGCACACAGTGGAGTATGCAGTCTAAGGGAAGGCTCCAGTCCTAGGAACAGATGGGAGATTGAAGATGGTGATAAGATGGGGACCAGAAAATCAGGAACCCAGATTGCCGCATTTCCCTTTCTCTTGTTTTTCCAGTGTGGGGGCAACCTGTGTACTCAGGCCACATTGTGGGTGGCCAGGATGCTGTTGCAGGGCACTGTCCTTGGCAGGCCAGCCTACACATGCACAGTAACTCCATCTGTGGAGGTGCCCTCAACAGTGAGAGGTGGATACTGACTACAGCACACTGCATACAGGCGTGAGTTCTCCCTGGTAGCCAACATGCAGATAGGTTCTCAGTAAATGCTTGAGCGACTTCATGAATGAACCAACAGTAAATGAAAGTGGTAAGATGGACAAGCTTGAAGGAAACCCTAGATCACACTGAACTTTTGACCTAGGAACTACTAGGGACAGGATACAGAGGTGGAAAGATAAATGCTGGAGACAAGCACTGTGTTAGAAACTTTTCTTATTTTTGCAAATTACTCCCTAAGTACCAGTCGGGGAATCGTGTCTTAAGTCTTTTGGGGTCACAAATATAATCTGACTCTTTCTCAGAGCCAAAACTGTGAGAGAAGCACCTTGTTATGTGGTGAGTAGCTCCATAGAGTAGCTCCAAGTGGAACTAGTATCTCCAGTCAACAGCTAGCAAAGACTCACAGCTTGCCCATGTGAGTGAGTTTGGACACAAGTCCTCCCCTAATCTAGGTTTGTGTTGACTGCAGTCCACCTTGTCTGTAGTCTTATGAGACACCTTGAATCAGAGCTACCCAACTAAGTCACAGCCGATTCCTGACCCCTGAATATTTGCTGCTTTAAACCACTATGCTTTGTGATAACTTATGCAATTGATAATACCTACAGAAATTAAAATGATAGGACAACATTGAATGCTCAAAGAAAATAATGACTTCAAAATGCTAAGGGAGCCAGGCCTGGTGGCTCATGCCTGTAATCCCAGCACTTGGGAGACTGAGGCGGGTAGACTGCCTGAGCTCACGGGTTCAAGACCAGCCTGAGCAAGATCGAGACCCCATCTCTAAAAACAACCAGGCATTGTGGTGGGCGCCTGTAGTCCTAGCTACTTGGGAAGCTGAAGCAAGAGAATTGCTTAGGCCCAAGAGTTTGAGGTTGCTGTCAGCTATGACACCACAGCACTCTACTGAGGGTGACCAAGTGAGACTCTGTCTCAAAAAAAAAAAAAAATGCTAAGGGAAAATTATTTCCAACCTAGACTTCTACCCATATGAAAACTATAAATGAAGTGTGGGATAGAAATAAAACATTTTCAAATACTCAAAGCAGCAAAAATGTTTCCTCTCATGCACGTTTTCTCAGGAACCTATAGGAGAATGTGTTTTACCACAATAAAGGGGGAAAGCAGAAAAACATGGGATCCAGAAAAAAGGAGCTGCAATACAAAAGGGAATCCCCAAGAAAATCACAATGATATAAGAAAGTGCTAAGCCAACAGCTGTGCAGCAACCCAAATTATACCAAGAGGGCAGAGGGTTCCAAAAAAGATCATACTGAGAGGATGGCTGACAGGTCTGAACATATTAAGAGGAGGTTTACATTTCTGGTGCACAGTTAGGGGACTGGGTAATGAATTAGCGATGAGTCTACGGGAAAGTAAAAGAACCAAGTGAGACCACATTATTAACTCTAAGGAGAAGCAACAAAGTTACATGAAATGTACTCACAGTACCAAATAGGACCTAGTGATGAATAATGTTTACATGTCACAGAAGATACATATTAAAATATACTGATCTAACAAAAAGTTATGATAACACTAGTTTGAAGGATGGGTAGAACGGAAGCGGGAGGTGGGGAGGGACGGTGATACATAAGGAAGCTCTATCCTCACCTTTCACAGTAGGAACTCAGTATTCAAAACTAAAAAAGAAAACTCAAGAAATAGCAGTATGTAGGTGACAATATTTGGGAAATTACTAAGAGATAAAAAAGAGAGGCTGCGCCAGTTGTCTCACACCTGTAATCCTAGCACTCTGGGAGGCTGAGGTGGGTGGATGGCTTGAGCTTACCAGTTCGAGACCAGCATGAGCCAGAGCGAGAGACCCTGTCTCTAAAAACAGCCAGGCATTGATTGTGGCGGGCGCCGATAGTCCCAGCTACTTTGGAGGGTGAGGCAAGAGAATCACTTAAGCCCGGAGTTGGAGGTTGCTATGAGCTGTGACACCCTGGCACTCTACCAAAGGTGACGTAGTAAGACGTAAGACTCTGTCTCAAAAAAAAAAAACAAAACCAAAAACTATTCTTTCCAGCGATCTTCGCTTCTTTCATCCTGCCCATATGCTCACCCAATATCTCAAAGAAGCTGAAAATTCCAAGCCTCTTGTTGGGCAAATGGATAGGGATAAGTTAAATACAGGTCAGAAAGGACAGAGAGGGGTTGTTTTACATGTCACCCTCTTGTACCCACTCCAAAACATTCACTTTCTAGGCATATCCTTACTATGGCAAATTATTTTGCAATGAAACCAGATCAATCATATATCATCTGCAAGTCTTCAAATAAAATGCCTTTTCAAAATTTGTATTTATTTACTCTATGTCCTGCCTAGAGCTTAACCAACAGGAAGAGAAGATACTTAACGACATAAACTCATAACTACCTCTCTCAAACAGAGGTTTAATATACTGGATATAAAATTTGGAGAGAGTCTAGTGTTTTTTTTTTTTGTTCCTAAGTGTTCTGTCAACTCTCCCAGGATGACACAGAGACAAGACAGGAACTTTCTAGGAGCAGAATGACAAAGAAGTTTTAGACCATGTTTACTCAATCAGAATTTGTCAGAATTACTCATTATTTAGAAAAATGGCACCATTAAAAAAACCTCCAAAAAAAATTTTAAATTATCCACTACTTTGGATTTAATTATATTGAAAGATACATCCACAAGCCAAGAACTGTCCATTGCAAAGTGCTTATATTCTGCTTTGGGTTCCCATTCAAACACTGCTGCACTTCATGACTGAATACTGTCCCTGCACCTCTCCAGGTTACTCTAACCTTTCATTCCTGTCTTGTTCTATAGATATTGATTACTTTTCTATGCTCCAATACTTATCACTGACGGCTAGGCTTACGAATGACTACAGTGCAGCTGGTATCTTCTTGCCAATAATCAAAGAAGACATGATTTGTGCTGGTGATATTCATAAAATGAAGGATAGTTATTAAGTTTAGGGTCGGCTCTTGAGACTTTTTTTTAAACAGTGAGATCTTAATTTGGAACCAGGTTTAACTCTCTGTAAACAACATTGGATTGGGAGTCAAGACATAAGGATTCTGATAATAATTTTTGTCTTACCCTGAATCAATTATTGAACCTACGTATACAAAATTCCTTATCTGCACTATCCTTACAATAAGGCCTCATGTACCAAGGTGACTTGAGAAAGGCATGAGCCCAAGTTCCTTATCATTCACTTTATAATTCATCACTAAGACATCTACCTTACTTATTTAGGTTTTTCTTTATTGATTTGTTTGTTTGTTGAGTCTCACCCTGTAACCCTTGGTAGAGTGCCATGGTGTCATAACTCACAGCAACCTTGACTCTTGACTCTTGGGGTCAAGTGATCCTCTTTCCTTAGCCTCCCAAGTACCTGGGACTACAGGTACCTAACACAATGCCCATCTAGTTTTTCTATTTTTAGTAGAGACAGGGGCTCCTTCTTGCTCAGGCTAATCAATAAATGAGGTCTTCTTAAATGAGGCCCCACCAAATCATTAAGGCATCACACCCATCATGTGTGCATTCATGCAGGGGCCTATAAGACCAAACTAAGGCTGCAGGGAGGAGAAGGAGTCCGTGAGAATTCCATCTCCACTCAGCTGTGCCATCCGAAACAACTCAAAAACAAAAAACAAAGAGGGCGGCACCTGTGGCTCAAGGAGTAGGGCCCTAGCCCCATATACTAGGGGTGACAGGTTCAAGCCCAGCCCCAGCCAAAAGCAAAACAAATAAACAACAACAAAAAGAAAGAAAGAAAGAAAGAAAACAAAACCCTCCCCAAATGGTGGCCTAGTCACTCTGTTTCACCCACAAGGAGCTACCACCCCAAACAGTGCTTCCAAACAAATGTCCTGGTATAGGGCCCCAAAGAAATGTCCTGCAACAGAGCAGGAAGGTTTTGCACCCTCCCCAAATGGGTGGAATCAAGGGTCTTGGCATGCAGATGGGGAACATACTCAAAAAGCCAAGGCTATCCAGATGCTTCCAGATCAGTTTCCTCCTCCTCAATTGAGTTAAACTTTGCTGGAATGGTGTTTAATATGGACAAGAGAAATGAGAGTTCCTGGGAGCTAAACAGACACTATCCTACCCACTGCTTGATCCAGGGTTGTTCCCACCTCTTGCAGCAGTTGCAGGTGACATTTCACTAGGGTGCCAACAGGCCCACGCAGAAATGCCAAATTCTCTCACTGAAAGCTCAGCACTTGTCCCTGAGGCCACATCAGAAGAATGAGGACAAGTGGTTTGAGATGAAGGAAAGAGAACTTTATTAATTTCCTGGCAAATGAAGAGGTTTTCAGACTCCTGTCTTAAAGTACCAAAGTCCTGCTTCTGAGCAGAGCTTTTACAGGGGGAGGTTTGGATTTATCCTATCTTCAGCTAAAATAAACTCACAACCTCCACCCTTGAGCCATCTCCTGTGATACAAAGAACAAAGGACACTCCCCTGGTTCTCCCAACCACTGGCCAAGCAGGGACGCAGTTTTATTGGTTTTTTTTTTTGTTGTTGTTGTTGTTGTTTTGAGACAGAGTCTCAAGCTATCATCCTGGTAGAGTGCCATGGTGTCACAGCTCACAGCAACCTCAAATTCTTGGGCTTAAGCCAGTCGTTCTCAACCTTCCTAATGCCACAGCCCTTTAATACAGTTCCTTTTAATACAGTCATGACCCACAGATTGAGAACTGCTGGCTTAAGCGATTCTCTTGCCTCAGCCTCCCAAGTAGCTGGGACTATAGGCGCCCACCACAACGTCTAGCTATTTTTTGGTTGTAGTTGTCACTGTTGTTGGGCAGGCCTGGGCTAGATTCAAACCCGCCAGCTTCCATGTATGTGGCTGGCACTGTAGCCACTGAACTGCAGGCACCGAGCCAGGGATGCAGCTTTTAATTCTTCAAAAGAGTGGGAGAGATTGTAGAGAGACAGAAAACATTTTTATCCTTTTGTAGGCCATTCTCCCGTAACATTATTTCTGTCCACTGATTAGGAAAGGAAACTAGTAATCTGGGAAACACATTAAAATGACCCTACAAAATGGTTTTAAAAATTAATAGAAGGCCCAAAGGCTCACCTGTAATTCCAGTGCTTTGGGAGGCTGAGGCAGGAGGATCATTTGAAGGCAGGAGTTTGACGCCAGCCTAGGCACACAGTGAGACCCCCACCTCCACAAAATAACAAAATTAGCTTGTCATAGTAGTGCAGACTTATAGTCCTAGCTACTAGAGAGGCTGAAGTGGGAGAATCACTTGAGCCCCAGAGTTCAAGGTTTGTAGTGAGCTATGATTATACCACTACACTCTAGCCAGGGTGACGAGCAAAACCCTGTCTCTACAACACACAGAGACCATAGGTTAGTGGCCTGAGAATGGCTGTACTATTAAATGAAATGAGGAAGGCTAAAGGAGGAACAGGTTTATTAGGCTATCAAATCAAGTGGTAGGCTAAATAATGGTCTCCAAGGATGTCCATGTCCTAATTGCCAGAACCTGTGAATATATAACTGTACGTAGTATAATAGGGATTTTGCACATTACATTAAATTAAATATCTTGAGAAAGGGAAATGTCCTGGTTGTCTGTATAAAATTAATGTAATCAATTATAAGGCTTCTTAGAGCAGGACAAGAGGTTCAGAGTCAGAGATGTTCACGACAATGTGCAGAAGATACAAGGATGGAAGCAAACAGAAGAAAGGAGGGAAGATGCTGCGCTGCTGGCTGTGAAGATGGAGCGAGAGGCCATGAGCCAAGGGATACAGCTAGAAAAGGCAAAGACACGGATTCTCCCCCAGAGCCGACAGAGGAATTCAGCTTTGCCAACACTGTGATTTTAGCCCCGTAAAATTTTGATCTCCACAATTACAGGAAAATAAATTAATGTTACTTTAAGCCACTAAATTTGTGGTTAATTTGTTACAACAGTAACAGGAAACTAATACAGATACAGACACATTAGACTTGAAGCAGTTATCCAACAGTTATCTTAGTTATCCAAGTAGCAATGCTGAGTAGGCAGTCTTTATATCAGAAGTGAGGGCAGGAGTAGCAAAATAAAATCAGAAGGACCTGTTTGAATTATGGACCCTCTTCTCCATATCACCATAACACTGCACCCCCCCCCAAAAAAGTGTTCATGCACATGTGAAACAATTTTTCATATAAAGATGTTCAAGAATTCCCTATATTCATACAACTACCAGAATGTTGTAAGTAATCACAGAGCAGCCTGTTCTAACCCTGAGAATAAGATTGCTATCATCCTAAGGAGGAAATCAAACAACTTTTCACTTAAGAAAACTTAAAAAGGTTCTGCGCCCGTAGCACAGTGGTTACAGCACCAGCCACATACACTGGAGCTGGCAGGTTCGAACCCAGCCCGGGCCTGCCAAACAATGACAACTACAACATAAAAATAGCCGGGCACTGCTGCGGGTGCCTGTAGTCCCACCTACTTGGGAGGCTGAGGCAAGAGAATCTCTTGAGCCCAAGAGTCTGAGGTTGCTATGGACTGTGATGGCATGGCACTCTACTGAGGGCAACATAACTGTCTCAAAAAAACAAAAAAAAAAAAAAAGAAAACTTAAAAAAATTTCCTCCATTTCTGCTTACTAAAAAGAAAAAAAAAATCAAAGTGTCACAGAAATACCTAACATAGTTCAAATCCCCCATGTAACTGCAATGAATCTCACTGTTACCCTCTATCTCCTTTGCTCACCCTTAAAGATTTGTTTGGGTCAATATGAGATTCACTCCTTTTTAAATGTTTAAAACTTTGTTTTAGTAAAAGAAAAAAACATTAAGCTTGATTTTTTAAATTAGTTTATGATAACAGAAAGCTGTGGTTGCAACCAGTACAAAACTTCTGGGTTCAGAGTTTATTAATTTTATGAAAAGTCCGTATTATTAGGCTAAATAAAAAGAAAGAAGAGCAACTGGTTGATCAAAGAAATCTGTCCCAATAAATTTTAAATACTGAAAATAGTTTGGCCTTAAAAAATTAAAATCACTAGAGCATCTTCAAAGGCAAATATTTGGGATTTTAGGAGAAATGTCCTATCCCATGAGTTCAATGAAGCTATTTTTATTTACAAAATAAAGGACTAACATGAAAGACCTCAAGGAGACAGTACCATAAACAAGAAAAAAAAAATACACTTGTGTTTCACATTCTTTTTTTGGGAGACTGCTTAGTTAGCATCATATAAAGAAAAATATGTTAGCCCATTTAAAAGGCCCAACAGATAATTAATTCTAAAATGGAATATTTTAAACTTCTAAAAACAAGCTTCAGAGAAAGTAAAATGAAACCAGCAGCAATCTCACTTTCTTTAGAGCCCACCGGTTACCATTTGGCTTAGCCAGCCCATTCCAAGAAGGAACAATTGTTGAATGTATGGACAGGAGCATCCTGCCTTGGACTACATTCAATACTATACACAATCAGCGTTGCACAATGTTTTCTAAACAAGTACATCAGATTCTACAAGTGAAAAAACATCTAGCAAATATTAAATTTATAATTTATAAAGTATGCTCAAAAAAATGTCTAGAAGATTTTATTTTTATAGCCATGTAAGCTGAGCATAACGGGACAGAACTGGGACTACCAAGAAAAAATAAAGGAGAAGTGTAGGGCCCTGTTTAGAAATTTGAGCTTTAAGGGAAGGATACATGTACAAGACATTGAAATGGTTTTATTGCAGGGGAATGACATGACTTGTTTGCATTTTAGAAAAATCACTTTGGGCTGATGGCTTACTGTCTGTAATCCTAGCACTCTAGGAGGCCAAAGAGGCCAACTCTTAAGCTCAGGAGTTTGAGACCAGCCTGAGCAAGAGTGAGATTCCCATCTCCAAAAATAGCTGGGTGTTGTGGCAGGCACCTATAGTCCCAGCTACCTGAAGGCAAGAGGATCGCTTGAGGCCAAGTGTTTGAGGCTGCTGTGAGTTGGAGCGACAAAGTAAAACTCTCTCTCAAAAAAAAAAAAAAAGAAAAGCCACTTTGGTGGTTATGTTGAGGGTGGATTAGAGCAGTCAGAAGACAGAATGGCAAGATGTTTCTGAACCAGGATAATGGCAGTGAAGGTGGAGAAAAGGCAGAACCACAAGCAACACAGGGGATGGACTCAACAGAATCTGGTAACCAATTACAAATATAGGTAATCACGGTGAGGGAGAAAGTTAAGTATTTCACCCAGCTTTCTAGCTTGGGCAACTTAAGTGATATCATTCAATGAGATGTGGAACTTCAGAAGATAAGTAGTTTAGAAGTGAGAAATTTAAGTTAAAGACATCAAAATTTGGCTCAATGCCCATAGCTCAATAATTAGGTTGCCAGCCACATGCACCAGGGCTGGTGGGTTGGAACCTGGCCCGGGCCTGCTGAACAACAACAAAATAGCCAGGTGTTGTGGCAGGCGCCTGTAGACCCAGCTACTTGGGAGGCTGAGTCAAGATAATCTTTAAGCCTGAGAGGTTGGGCTTGCTGTGAGCTGTGGTGCCATGGGCACTCTACCAAGGGCAACAAAATGAGACTCTGCTTCAAAAAAAAAAAAAGATACCAAGATTCTATAAGAAAGAAATCCAAAGACACACACACACACACATATATATATATATATTTTTTTTTTTTTTTCTTTTTGAGACGAGTCTCACTTGGTCACCCTTGGTAGAGTGCTGTGGCGTCCTAGCTCATAGCAACCTCCAACTCTTGGGTTCAAACAATCCTCTCACCTCAGTCTCCCAAGCACTACAGGCACCCACCACAACACCCAGCTATTTTTTCAAAGATAGGGTCTCACTCTTGCTCAGGCTGGTCTCGAACTCTTAAGCTCAGGCAATCCACCCACCTGGGCCTCCCTAAGTGCTGAGATTACAGGCATGAGCCACCATGCCCAGCTGACATATTATATTTTTAAAGTGACCATTAAATAAGTTGAGAGAACAAGAATATATTCCAAAAGCTAACTGGGCTTCTAGTTATTTACTATTTACAAGGATTTTATGAAAAATAACATGCAAAGAATTCCAAAACCAAGTTTTTGACATGACTAGCAAACCTTTAAGGAGGCTATGGTAGATGATATTATTCCCAATGACTCACTGCCCTTTGTGTAAAAAGGGTTATCCATGCACTCAAGGTATCAGGTAACCTACAGGACCTCCTACAGAAGGATGGTATTTCCCTGTACCATTAATATCAGATTAGGCAAAGAAATGTGAGTGGAAACAGTATATGCCACATCTGAACAGAGGTTTTCTTTTCGTTTTGTTTTGTTTTTTAAGACAGAGTCTCACTGTCACCCTGGGTAGAGTGCTGTGATGTCACAGCTCACCACAACCTCAAACTCCAGGCTTGAGCAGTCCTCTAGCCTCAGCCTCCCAAGTAGCTGGGACTACAGGTGTAACCACTATACCTGGCTAATTTTTCTATTTTTAATGGAGACAGGTCTCACTCTTCTCACAATCTACCCACCTTGGTCTCCCAGAGTGCTAGGATTACAGGCGTGAGCCACCACACCTGGCCTAAAGAGAAGTTTTAAACACGGGCACATGGTCTATCCATTGTTCTTTTTTCCCAAATAGGGATTGCTTCTTTAGCCATGATCCCAGATTGAATACCACAGGCGAGGCTGAGCTAAATTAGGTCACCAGCTGAATATAATTGTTGTAAGATGCTGAGCTTTATAGGTTGTTTAACATATAAAGCATTAACAATAAAATATGATAGGTACAGGTATCTAAAAGATAATGTGTTTTCCCTCTTCAAGTCAAATTTTCTGGTGATTTACTAAGAACTAACCTGATGGGGAAAAAAAAAAAAAAGTTGGCCCAACTATCCCAAAACTAGAAGAATTTCAAACCTAAAAGGAAATTTGACAATTAGAAGTCAGCAAACTTTTTCTGTAAAGGGCTGGATAGCAAATATTTTAGGCTTGCAGGCAACATGTATTTTCCTGAAACTGCAGAAACAAGACAAAAGCACCTATAGATAATAAAGCCTTATTTACAAAAATAGTCACGGAGCCTGGAAACTGAGTCTAAAGTCTTAATAATGTCGAAGAAGATATCTGAGAGGTTAAACCAAGGTCATTCAACTGGCTAGTGAGAGGCTGAACATTGGAATGTATGTCTCCTGGCCAGGTGCGGTGGCTCCTGCCTGTAATCCTAGAACTTTGGGAGGCCACGGCAGGTGGGTCACTTGAAGCCAGGAGTTTAAGACTAGTCAGGACAACACAGCAAGATTCTATCTCTACAAAAAGTAAAATAAGTAGGCAGGCATGGTGGTGCACACCTGCAATCACAGTTACTCAAGCCACTGAGCCAGGAGGGTCACTTGAGACCCAGAGTTTGAAGTTACAAAAGCTATGATCACACCATACTGCACTCTAGCCTGGGTGACAGTGAGACCCTGTCTCAAAAAAAAAAAAGCATGTCTTCTGGATCTAGTCCTTTAGAATAGGTTCAGTTGGACCACAAGATAGAGATGAGATACACGGGAAAAATAAAACAGAATGCTCGGGGTAGGTTTTGATTATGTTAAACAGCTTTCAAGAGTTTGGTTATAAATGAAGATTTGCTTTTCAAGTGATTATAGCTTTCATGAAAACAAGTGAATGTCATAAGACCACAGAGGTGAACAAATGATGAATTAGCTAGTGTTATGAAAAATGATCTTCAGAGGAAACACAATTATATACTCCTTCCTCCTATCATTTCCTCGAAGAGTTTATCAATCATTTCTTTTATCAACAGGACAGCATTTGCTATGATCATTATAATAACTCATCTTAGGGAAAATAGGTTTTAAAAAATGCCATAACATGGTTCAGCACCTGTGGCATAATGGTTATGGTACAGGCTACATGCACCGAGGCTGGCGGGTTCAAACCCAGCCTGGGCCAGCTAAACAATGACAACTGCAACAAAAAAATAGCTGGGTGTTGTGGCGGGTGCCTGTAGTCCCAGCTACTTGGGAGGCTGAGGCAAGACAATTGCTTAAGCCTAAGAGTTTGAGGTTGCTGTGAGCTATGACACCACAGCACTCTACCCAGGGCAACAAAGTGAGACTCTGTCTCAAAAAGGAAACCATAAAATGAGCAACAAAACACTAGACAAGCAGGTAATTATTTCTCCTGATATTTTTTCTTTTTTGCAGTTTTTGGCCAGGGCAGGGTTTGAACCCTCCACCTCCAGCATATGGGGCCAGCGCTCTACCCCTGTGAGCCACAGGCGCTTCCCTCTCCTGGTATTTTTTATTTATTCTTCATTCTTTTAATTTCAAAAGTAATAAATACTCATTGGCAGAAACTCAAACAATACAGAATTACAAGTGACAGTTCTAAGCCCTCCTCAGTTTCACTCCCCATGTTATTTTTGAACATGACAGATTTGTTCAAGACAGTCCAGCAAAACTACTTCCTTTGAGCCACTCTAACAGCAAAGAGGAATATGGGGTTCCCTGGCCAGGTAACTGTTGGAAATCACGTTGAAAAGTAACAAAGGGGTGAGGGTAACGTTAGGGGTTATCTGGGCCCTGCAATGAAGAAAAGCAAGGGGCCTGTGCAAGACCCCTGTGAGGGGTCTCAAGCCCAGCACTGTGAGTCTCACTCACAGATGAGTGAGACTCCTCTGTATAGAAATACCTTCATAATCCTACAATAGAATGCAGAAAAACTTCAAAAATTGGTAAGAATATCCCTACTATCTCTTTTGGTATTTCTGTTGTTGAAAACTTGGGCCTATTTGCTCACAAAAAAACTGATGATCTTAATTGGTTTAGTTCTTTAAGTTATATTTGGGGGTGAGTGTGGTGGCTGACACCTGTAATCCTAGCATTTGAGAGGCCAAGGTGGGAAGATTGCTTGAGGCCAGAAATTTGAGAACAGCCCAGGCCACATAGCAAGATCCTTTCTTTACAAAAAAAATGAATTAGCTGAGCATGGTGGCACACCCCTGTAGTGCTAGCTACTTAGGAGACTGAGGTGGGAGGGCTGTTTAAGCCCAGGAGTTCAAGGCTGCAGTGAGCTATGACAAGGCCACTGCCCTCCAGCCTAGGTGACAGAGGACGACCTTGCCATATCAACAAAAAACGGCAGCACAGAGAACTTCAAAAGTCCATCCTTCCCTAAAAGCAATAAGAAACTGGTACAAACAACTTTTTCAGAACTCTAGAAACTAACCAAAAGCTTAATGCAACCGGTGAAACACTTAATCCAGAATAACTAGACTACACCTACTCCCTAGTCCAGGGGTCCTCAGACTTTTTAAACAAGGAGCCAGTTCACTGTCCCTCAGACCATTGGAGGGCTGGACTGCAGGCCCTGAGAGGAGTCGGCTGCTAAGCAGAAGAGGCAGCGACACCCGGAGGGCCGGGTAAATGTCCTAGGTGGACTACATGCGGCCCGCAGGTGGTGGTTTGAAGATGCCTGTGCCTAGTCCCAGCTACTCGGGAGGCTGAGCAAAGGGATCACTTGAGCCCAGAAATTTGAGGTTGCAGTGAGCTACAATGATGCTAATGCACTCTAGCTTGGGCAACAGAATGAGACTGTCTCAAAAATAAAAAATAAAACAAAAGAAAAATGTTAATTAAAACCATAATACAATGTCACTACATATCTGTTAAATTGGCTAAAAACAAACAAGAAAAACCTGGTACCATCAAGGGCAGGTGAAAATGTGGAATACATTTCTCACACATTGCTAGTGATGATACAAATGGGACAGCACTCTGGAACACAGTTTGTAAGTTTCTTATAAAGTTAAACATATACTTACCTAACAATCCAGCAAACTGATATCTAAGTATCCAAACTACAGAAATAAAAATTTGATTACACAGGCGGGCATGGTGCTCACGCCTGTAATCCTAGCACTCCAGGAGGCTGAGGCGGGCTCATGGGCTGGACACCAACCTGAGCAAAAGTGAGACCCCATCTCTCCTAAAAATAGAAAAACTGAGGCAAGAGGATTGCTTGAGTGCAAGAGTTGGAGGTTACTGTAAGCTATGACACCACGGCATTCTACCCAGGGCAACATCTTGAGACTCTGTCTCAAGAAAAAAAAAATTTGATTACACAAAATTCTGTACACAAATGTTTATATCAGCTTATTCATAATCACACAAAACAATCTAAGTATCCTTCAGTAAAATGCAAAAACTGGTACATTCATATAACAGAACACTTACTACTACTCAGCAGTAAAATGGATCAAACCTTTTTTTGAGAAAGTGTCAGTCACCTTGGGGTTGAGTGCTGTGATCTCACAGCTCACAGCAACCTCAAATTCTGGGGTTCAAGTGATCCTCTTGCCTCAGCCTGCCCAGTAGTTAGGGCTATGGGCACCCACCACAACACCTGGCTAGTTTTTTCTGCTTTTTTTAATAGAGATGGGGAGAAGGGTGTCCTTGCTCTTGTTCAGGCTGGTCTCAAACTCCTGACCTCAAGCAATCTGACCTCCCCAGCCTCCCAGAGTGCTAGGATTACAGAATGAGCTACCACGCCCCGCCCAAACTACTGATAGATGTAACAAAATGAAGAAATCTCCCAGGCATTGTGTTGAATAAAAGAAGCCAGTCTACAAGGTTACATATTTTGTGATTTCATTTCTATAATATTCTGAAAAAAAGTAAAACCATAGAGACAGAGAACAGATAAGTGGTTGCTAGCCTTAAGGAGTATAAAGGAGGTTTGACTACAAAGGGTATCACTGGGAATTTCAAGGTGACAGTTCTGCATAACAACGGTAACAGTCACAAGAATCTATATATGTAATAAAACTCATAGAATTGGTCAAAAAGAAGTCAATTTTACTGCATGTAAATTTAAAACTTAAAGAAGAAAAGACTCAGGGGTTCAAATCCCAGATGCATTTAAGCACCCTTCACCCTATTTTTCTTATCTTAAAAATAGTATCAGGCTCGGCGCCCGTAGCACAGTGATCACAGTTCTGGCCACACGCACCAAGGGTGGTGGGTTCAAACCCAGCCTAGGCCAGCTAAACAACAACTACAACTGCAACAAAAAAAAATTGCTGGGTGTTGTGGTGGGCACCTGTAGTCCCAGCTACTTGGGAGGCTGGGGCAAGAGAATTGCTTAAGCCCAAGAGTTTGAGGTTGCTGTGAGCTGTGACGCCATAGCACTCTACCAAGGGTGATATAGTGTCTCCAAAAAAAAAAAAAACTGCCTTCCAGGGTTGTAATTGTAATCCCTGATATTAAACCGTAAATAAATGCCTGATAAATATGCAATTCAGATATACTTTTAAAATGGTACTTTGTTGTAAAAGCCAACTATAGGAGTAAGAAAGTTAGCAATCAATTAAAAGAGAAAAAATGAAAGAATATTGGAATTGAAACCCTAATTCTTCATTAACTCCATTAAACATTCATTGGAAACCTAGGAGGTGAGCCAAATAAGGCTCTACAAGGTTTACAAACCCCACGCACTCAAGAAACTATTGAAAAGTTTGTTTTATCAAGAGGGTCCAACCTTTTTTTTTTCTTTTTTTCTGCCATACCTAGAAGAATAAGAGTTGTCTTAGGCCACGTTTTAAATACACAGACACTGACAAAAACTGATTAGCAAAAAAAAAAAGTCTGTGCATACTTTTCCTGATATCCAACACCACAGATAAGCAAAAAAAAGTCCTCACAAATTCAGCATGACCACACAGGGCCGCAGGTGGGATGCCCCAGTTTGCTATGTAAACACTCAATGCTAACAGCAAGCACACTGCAGTTAAGGTTTAATACTAAATAAAGGTCTGGAAGTTTTACTGAGCTCCTGAAGAGGCAGGCTGTCAAATGGCAACCACCTTCGTCCAAGTCATAGGATGTTAGCAACACTGGGCTTGTCCGCGTGGGTGCCCCACCTCCCTTATGTCACGAGCTGAGTCGATACTTCCCGTGGTTACTTTTAACATCCACCTTCCACACTGTTCCATACCACTGGGGGTTGTCGGGGAGGGAATTGGAGCTTTGAAAAGCAGCACTTTGGACCACTCCCGATGACTTCTCTCTTCTTAGGGTTTCCCTCCTTACCTACCTAAAAACCAGCCTCCTACAGCCACACAGCCAAATCAGCATTTGACCTTTTCTCAGTATAAAGGCACCCAAGATGGGGGTGCCCTGTGCCAGAGCTGCTCTGTCAATTATACCTCAATAAAGCTGAAAAAGGGGGGAAAAAGAAAAAAAATCCATGGTAGGTTCTGTTTGAGTAAAAACCATCACAACATGAGGCTGGGCGTGGTGGCTCACGCCTGTAATCCTAGCACTCTGGGAGGCTGAAGCAGGTGGATTACTTGAGCTCATGAGTTCAAGACCAGCCTGAGCAAAAGAAAGACCCTGTTTCTACTAAAAATAAAAAAAGCTGAGGCAAGATGACGGCTTGAGCTGAAGAGTTGGAGATTGCTATGAGCTATGACGCCATGGCACTCTACCCAGGGTGACAGCTTGAGATTCTGTGTCAAAAAAAAAAAAAACACAACATGAATTACTTATGATGGAAAAATATAACACTTCAAATTATAAGAAATCACACTGAAACCACTCAACATACTATTTTTTAACAGGATACTAAGCCAGTGATTCTCACCTCATATAGAACTTAAAAAATCCAGGTCCTCAATAACTATTCCAGGTACAATTAATCCAGAAATCTGAGGGTCAAGTCATGAGCACAAGTCTTTTTAAAGCTTTGCAGTTGATTCAGATGTCCTGTCAAAAGTTAAGAGCCCTGCACCTACAGTAGAGATGATTCAAGTGTTTTGTTGTACAAAATGTGGTCCAGGGACCAACAGCAGCAGTATCACCTGGAGCTGGTTCGAAGTGCAGAACCTAGCCAGCTGCAGTAATAGGCCCAGCTACTGAAGAGGCTCAAGGAGGGAGGAGCTCATGACCCCAGGAGTTTAAGGCTGCAGTAAGCTATGATTTTTGCCTGTGAATGGCCACTGCACTCCAGCCTGGGAAACAAAGCAAGACCCCATCTCATTTTAAAAAAAAGAAGGAAGGAAGGCTCAGTGCCTATAGCTCAAGTGGCTAAGGCACCAGTCACATATACCAGAGCTGGCAAGTTAGAATCCAGCCTGGGCCTGCCAAACATCAATGACAATTACAACCAAAAAATACCTGGGCATTGTGGCAGGGACTACTTGGGAGGCTGAGGCAAGAGAAATGCTTAAGCCCAGGAGTTGGAGGTTGCTGTGAGCTGTGACACCACAGCACTCTACCCAGGGTGACAGCTTTTGTCTCAAAAAAAAAGAAAGAAAGGAAAAAGAAATGCAGACTCTCAGGTTCCACCCCAAATCTACTAAATGTGAGAGTCTGCATTTTAATAAGATCTCCGCGTAATCTGCAGGCATATTAAAGTTTGAGAAGCACTGTTTTAGACTTCCCATGGCTACAGAAATGTGAAAAATACTACACCATGGTATACAGTTGACTACGTCAAGAAATGTTCTCTGAAGAAGACATAGGAATAGAAAAGAAGGGAAGATAAAATGGTTTTTGCAACATTAAGGCATCTGATTATTGTATCATTAGAAATCTAATAAAGAGTAGTTTTCAAATACAAGTCTGAGCACTTTAAAACCTGCAGAAGCATTCCTTATTCCAAACGAAGACCATTTATAGACCACACCCTCCACTAAAACAGTTACACCTCAGTTGGGTAACACAAATCTACCCTGTCATCTCCAGACAGCTCCAGTTGTCTCCATTGAGCTAGTGTGTACATTCAGGGGAGTCCTTGTGAAGTAATGAAGAAACAAGGGTGTGTGGACAAGATAAAAAGGGATCATTTACATGGGTGACCCCATGCCGTGGGACTTCAGAGCGTTGTATGAATGCCTCTGTATAGTTTCAAAGGACTATCTGGAAATAGTAATATAGGTATTACCGCCAGAAAAACCAATTCTCTACATCTTGTGCAAACATTTCCTTCTGTGCCCCCTTGTTCTTGGCTAACTCTCAGAAAAAAAGCATTTAGCTGTCTTCCAGTACAATGATGCCTTGATTAATGTATCTTTTGAAAACAAAGCTCTGGTATAATGAAGGCAGCCATATTGAAAACAATCGAACTCTGAATCCCAGGCAGCAGTCCTGGCATGCCTTACAGGGCTCATCAGCAATGCAATTGCTAATCTGCTCAAATGCATCATAGCAAGGACCAAATCAACTCCTTCACAGCCTCTATTTATTTATTCTGAATTAAGTGAGTGTTAGGCAAAATGAAAAAAAAGAACAGAAAACAATTTTCATATTCTATAGGATTCCTTTTTAATACCCTTGAACTTGTTCAACAATGACCATGATTCACTTCAAGAACTATACCTCACACATGAGAACTTAAAGTTTACATGCATGTTCCCCATAATGAACCTGTAGAGTAGTTAAGAGAATGAATAATTCCCATGCAAAACATGCAAAAGAGGGGGCTCATAAAACCTAATTGTTTTGTGCAAGATCATGCTATAATAAAGTACAAAATAGCAACAAGAATTTAAGTATCCTAGGGTAACCTCAAGTTGAACGTTTTATAGGTTGGTGGTAGGAGGGAGACAGTATGATCAAATTAGAATTTTTATCAGTTGGGAATTGCCTTCAGTTGCTAGTTACAGAAGCCAAAGATAACAAGACAGAGATTTGTTGTTTTCAAACAAAGAAGGGAGACCAGATACAGAGGCTCATGCCTGTAATCCTGGCACTCTGGGAGCCCGAGGTGGGTGGATCACCTGAGCCCAGGAATTCAAGAACAGCCTGAGCAAGATCGAGATCCAGTCTCTAAAACATAGCCAGGGATTGTGGCAGATGCCTGTAGTCCCAGCTACTCAGGAGACTGAGGCAAGAGGATTGCTGGAGCCCAAGAGTTTGAGGTTGGTGTAAGCTATGACACCATGGCACTCTATGGAAGGCAACAAAATGACACTCTGTATCCAAAAGAAAAAAAAATTCAAACATAGGACACAGGTGATCAAAAACTCACGGTGACTATTATCATCAGGGACTGAAATGCCATCTATTAATATTTTTCTACTCCACCATTCTTAGTGCTTGATTTCTATCCGCAAAATAACCTCATGGTCCAGGATGGCTACTGTGAGCTACATATCTTTGTCTTGGTAGGGAAGAGGAGAAAGATGATAAGAGAAAAAGGGTATGCTGTGCTGTTGAGTGATTCCCTTTAAAGAACTCGCTCAACAACTTTTACTTGTATCTCATTAGCGGGGTGGAAGAAGTAGCTTCTTAAGTGGGCACATTGCCACGTCCAGAAATACAGGGTTCCCTATACTAAAAAAGGAGAGCCTGGGTGTGGTGGCTGCCGCCTGTAATCCTAGCACTTTGTGAGGCTGAGGAAGGGAGGATCACTTGAGCCCAGGAGTTAGAGACCCCATCTCTACAAAAAATAAAAATAATTAGCCAGGCATGGTGACATGTATTTGTATTCCCAGCTATTTAGAAGGCTAAGACAAGGAGGACTCCTTGAGCCCAGGAGTGTGAGGTTACAGTGAGCTATGGTCAGCCCATTGCACTCCAGCCTTGGTGACAGAGCAAGACCCAGTCACTAAAAAATAATCATAATAATTATAAGATAAATTATTATTTTTTTTTGGAGACAGAGCCTCAAGCTGTTGCCCAGGGTAGAGTGCCGTGACATCACAGCTCATGGCAACCTCCAACTCCTGGGCTCAAGTGATTCTCTTGCCTCAGCCTCCCAAGTAGCTGGGACTACAGGTGAACGCCACAACGCCTGGCTATTTTTTGGTTGTAGTTGTCCTTGTTGTTTGGCAGGCCCGGGCTAGATTCAAACCTGTCAGCTCTGGTTTTTGTGGCTGGTGCCTTCGCCACTTGAGCTACAGGTGCCGAGCCTATAATATAAAATTTAAAAATAAAAAAGAAAGTGGGAATGAATATTGGGTTGGCTACTAGAAGTCTGTGTCACAGAACCCCATTCTGTCACTTACTAGGTGTGACCTTTAGTAAATTATTTACCATTTCTAAGCTTCAGATCTCTCATATATAAATAGAAGGGAATAGTCATACTTAACTCCATAGGATTAGTTGAGAACTAAATGAGAAAAATATACATAAAACAATTAGAATACTACCTGGCATTCAGTGCATAGTAAACATTCATTCACTATATGATTACCCTACTCCAGTGCTTTTCTTTTCTTTTTCTTTGAGACAGAGTCTCACAAATGCCATGGCATCACAGCTCACAGCAATCTCCAACTCCTGGGTTTACACGATTCTCTTGTCTCAGCCTCCCAAGTAGCTGGAACTATAGGTGTCTGCCACAATGCCCGGCTTTTTTTGTTGTTGTTGTAGTTGTTATTGTTGTTTAGCTGGCCTGGGTCAGATTTGAACCCACCAGCCTGGGTGTATGTGGCTGGCGCCCTACCCACTGAGCTATGGGCGCTGCCTCCAGTGCTTTTCCAAATTGCTTTCCTGCTCTAATTTCCTCTCCATTTCCAAAGTTGGAAAGGAAATTACATTAGTTATTTCTATCTGCTCAAGAGGGCTCTAATGTGAATGAGTCTTAGTCACAGGTAACCTCCATCAGACATATGTGTTTCAGGCCTTTCTTTCCTAATTATGAAATGAAATTATCTGCCAAACATCAGCATATAACATTTTTTGAACAGAATTAGGGTGAGGGAATTGAGCTTATATTCCCCAACAGGCAGGACCTTAAGATTATCCTAATGTAGATCTTTAGAGACACTGAAGAAACTAAGAAAGTAAAAGAGAATGTTCTCTCCCATGCAAAATAATACCAAATACTTTATATAGATATTCTACCCATAAAGAGGAGCAGCACAATTCCTTACTCCTTAAATGTGGGCTGTGTACAGTGACTTTTTTCACTCCTACAGTATGGAAAGGGAGGGAAAAAGAGTAACTTCAGAGTAGGGAAACTCCAAACACCACTTCTATCAAGTAACCAAGGCCAGTGATAAGTCAAGTTAAAAACACACTTGATATGTGATAAAAATAGCATTTTACCTCTGTGATCTTCCTACTAAACACCTAAAACCCAGCCTGATCATGAACAAACATGAGAGAAATCCCTAAAAGAGGGACATTGTACAAAATATCAGAGCAGAATGCCTCAGAACTCTGAAGGCCATCAAAACCAAAGAAAATCTGAGAAACTGTCATAGCCAAGAGACATGACGACTAATAATAGGGCACCCGGATGGGATCCAGCAACACAAAAAAATGGTATTAGTTTAAAAACTAAGGAAATATGCCTGTGGCTCAAGTGGCTAAGGCGCAAGCCACATACACCTTAGCTGGTGGGTTGGAATCCAGCCTGGGCCTGCCAAACAACAATGACGGCTGCAACCAAAAAATAGCCCGGTGTTGTGGTGGGTGCCTGTGGTCCCAGCTACTTGGGAGGTGGAGGCAGGAGACTAGCTTAAGCCCAAGAGTTGGAGGTTGCTGTGAGCTGTGATGCCACAGCACTCTACCCAGGGGGACAGCTTGAGGCTCTGTCTCAAAAAAAAAAACTAAGGAAATCTGAATATAGTATGGGCTTTAGTTAGTAACATATCAATATTGATTCATTAATTGCAACAAATCTACCATACTAATGTAAGATGCTAATAATAGGAAAAACTGGGTATAGGTTGTATGAGAACTCTCTATACTATCTTAATAATTTTTCTGTAAATGAAAAAATATTCTAAAAAACATTTTATTTTAAATGAAAGGAAGAAAGAAAAAAGGAAAGATCTACAGCTCCAACCTCTACCCCAAGGGCAAGCTTACACCTCCTAAAGGTGAGGCCTACCAAGGCTGAGGTGCAGAAAGTGTTATGCCAGCTTCTAATCAAGGAGTGGGGCCTCTGGCACAAGCCCAGGAGAGAATCCCCTCAAGACCTAACGTGGCACACTGGCAAACTTCTATAAACCAAGTTAGAAGTTCTTTTTCTTCTCATCTCCTGGAATCATTAAAATATAAAATTGGAAGCCTCATCCCTTCAATTAATAAAGCAAAAAGGCAGGCCCAGAAAGATGCTGCAGTTGCTGGATGCTACAAAGCTTACTGAAAGAGACGGGATTAGAATCAAGTGTTCAGAGGATTAGTTTCTAAGTACCACTGGATGAAAAGCTGAAATGATCTGAGGGAAAACAGAGTGAATGTGTTGTTCCCAGAATAAAATATGCCGATGAAGTTATAGAAGTTCTAGAAGGATATCGTCAGAGAAGGGGAAAAAGAATGAAGGGACATGCACATCTTTAACCCTGGCTAAAACAGGTGGTGAGATCATCAACTTACCCCTGATCTGCTGATGTCACTTGGAACATAAAAACACTCTAAAACTTGCAACACACGATAGAGGTAGCTGAGGTTCAGCTATACCTGGCTGTATAATTTTAGATGAAATCTTCCAACATTCCTGAGTCTCAGTTTACTCACCTTTAAAATGGGAATAATATAACTTACCCTCTTCTGTCTTAGGTCATTTTATTTTAAGAATCAAATTAAATGGAATTGTGTGAGCCCTTCCTAAGCAGAAAAGCACCAGATAAATGTAAAATATAGCAAGCAACATGCAGGTATAAATGTGTGGACCATCAATAATAATTGACGTATATTAGCAGTCAGTTGGAAAGCCTGGGAAAAAAACATGGAATTTTGCTTCAAAAAGATCTAGATTCAGGCTTGGTGCCTGTGGCTCAATTGGCTAAGGCGCCAGCCACGTACACCTAAGGTGGCGGGTTCAAATCCCCAGCCCGGGCCC
>CAUYQV010090477.1:0-32935 GCA_963574575.1 Galagoides demidoff
CCAAATAAGGAATTTAAATATATTGTGTTAGACTCACATTTTTCCCTACTCCCTCTTGATACCATATTAAGTAACAATAGAAAGGGGATTTTCTTTTAAAGTATACCTTTTTTAAGAACAAGAGAATGAGAAGAGAGTTCAGGACACAATTTTTATTATTATTAATTTCATTT
Source organism: Galagoides demidoff (assembly GCA_963574575.1). Lineage (NCBI taxonomy): Eukaryota > Metazoa > Chordata > Mammalia > Primates > Galagidae > Galagoides > Galagoides demidoff. The sequence goes on from CAUYQV010090477.1 coordinate 174, forward strand.
GTTTATTTATTTATTTTTTGAGACAGAGCCTCAAGCTGTCCCCCTGGGTAGAGTGCCATGACATCACAGCTCATAGCAACCTCCAACTCCTGGGCTCAAGTGAGTCTTCTGCCTCAGCCTCCCAAGTAGCTGGGACTACAGGTGCCTGCCACAACACCTGGCTATTCTTTGGTTGCAGCCATGATTGTTGTTTGGTGGGCCTGGGCTGAATTTGAACCCACCACCTTAGGTGTATGTGGCTGGTACCTTAGCCACTTGAGCCACAGGAGGGACACAATTTTTAAATCTCAGAAACAGATGGTAATGAACTTATAGGCCACAGACCTAAATGACTGCAAGAGGGACACATCTTGCAAGTGACAAGAGTCATACTGTAGAATTCCTGAAAGGCTTCAGAAGGGAAGAATCCAGGTACCTCTGAAGCTTGTACTGAAATAGGTCTGACTGACTGAAACTCTGTTTAGGAAGCATTTAGATTTACATTTCTCTCTGCCTCTTCCTCATTCCCCCTCCCATGCACATCAGTAGAAAACTCTTCAGAGGTTAAACCAGAGGTATTCTACGCACAAAGAGAACAGAGAACCTGAAGTTGGGGGTAACATACTGAAGAAAGGGGATTAAAAAATATCTTTCCTATACTCCGCTCTGAACAAAACAGCAGCCAACTTTGTATTACTAGGAAGGAGAAATCTGACCAAAGAGAAGAGACCTGTGAATACTGATAGTCAAAATTCCTCATATGAAATGGTCCAGCCAGAACAGTGAGAGCAAAACCCAGCAGTCAAAAACTCATCTCATGCACACAGAGGTCTCAGTTTGTTTTTAAAAAATGAACATACAGCAAGGGACTGGCAGATATTTGAGAAAGACGTCTAATATGAGCGATGAAGGGAACAGAGTAAAACTTCAAAGAAAGTTGAAATTAACTAATCAGAGAGAAAGTAAAAGGTACTGAATACACAGAACAAAACCACAACATAATAAAAAAAGAAAACTCAGAGAAAAAACTTAAAAAAAATAGTAAGTATAAAAACCCAAAAGAATGGGTGGAAGACAAAGTGAGGCAATCTTTAAAAGGTACAATAAAAAGACAAAAAGATGAACAGCATGGAAGAAAGGAAAAGTTACAGGCTGAATAGGAGAGTCAACATCTGAATGACAGAAATTCTACAAAAACTGAACAGAGAAAGAGGGAGGGGAAGAAGTTCTCAAGGGAACAGTTACAATTTCGTTTTTCAGATTTTGATGTCATAGAGTTTTTAAGTTGAAAAGACCTTATCAAGATACATCACTTTGAAAATTTAGAAGAGTAGGGACAAAGACAAGAATCTACTAAACTTCCAGAGAGGGGGGAAAAAAAAAGATGAGGAATCAGAATAGCATCTGATTCCTTAAGAACAACACTGGAGGCTGGAAGCCAATGGGGCAGTGCTTTCACAAGCTGGTGACTGTGCCCTTCTGTTCTCTATCCTTGGACAAACTGTTACGGGAGCGGGAGGGTGGAATATAGATATTTTCTGGCATGTAGGATTTCAAAAATTTATTTACCACACAGCTTTTTGCAGGAAATATAGAAAATTGAGCTCGACTCCAAAAAATGAAAAGATAAAATGGGATGACGTGGGAGCCTCAGGGCTCAATAGAATCTTCAAGAGACAGAGAAAGGAGATCCTGCAATGACAGGGTCCAAGTTCCCATAAAAATATCTTATAGGTCATGTTACATAAACATCATAAGTATTTCTCCTACTTTCTCACAATTACATACTATTTCATTGAATACATATATTTTTTGACATGCAAATGTATAAATATATGTATTGGGATAATCCCAGAAGTAAAATTCTAAGTCAGAATTTTTGAGATATTTCTACACTGCTCTCCAAAGATGTTCCACCCAAACTTGTAGCCTCATCAGCAATATCTGAGGGTGCTAAACTGCCTCACAGACTCACCAACACTAATACCACAAAACTCTTCTTTCTTTACAATCTGGAACTTGAAAAGAATTATTGTCATTTTGATTTAATTTGTATTTCTTTAAACTTACTTTTACAAAGACAGTCTATCCAGTCCCAATTAAAAAAAATTATCCTTATTCACATCCTTTTTCCATTCTTATTTTTTCTATTTTATTTCTCATGAGCACATCTCTTTCTCTTCCTTCACAATACTGGACGAAATTTATCTTTATGAGCATTTTATATGCATATAATCACAGTTATAGGTATATTCCTGTTTCTAAGGTGTGTTCCAAAAAATGCTGATTGTGATAAAGAATTATAAACATTATTTCACAGCATCTAAGATAAAACATTGCAAGATTTACCATTATTTAATGAGTTATTAAGAACCTAAAATGGTATCACGTGAAAAAAGCACAATGATTTCTTAACACTTAAAATTTTTATTATACTTACTGAACATTACACAATTCATATTTTTACATCCTTTGGAAGTAAAAGCACCATGCTTTTAACAAACGTTAATTTACTGTATGACTATAAGAAGTAGGATAATGACTATGTAAAACTGATACATTTCTAGGTGTTGTCTTAAAAAGACATTAGTAAACAGGGGCTACTGTAGTTTTGGTTTAATTATTTTAAGCAAAATTGATCATCCATTAAGCCACATGTCAACTTTCTGAAAAGCTTTCTAATACGGATGACCATAGTTCTACGATGTAGGAAATCCTGTGATTCACTCTGAGAGGCATTATGGGTCTGTGTGACTTACTTCACTTACACAGGTGTTGATGTGATAAATTTCATCGGCATGTATTGCTACAGAAGAAAGTAGAAGATTAATGGAAGTTTGGTAACCCGTAAAGATTGCCAAAGTTTGGAGGTAACTTCAGAAGGCCATTATTAGTCCAGACGTAGAGAAAAGCAAAGAACAGTGTTTCTTGATTTAAGGGCAGGTATATTTATTTAAAGATAATGTAAGTATGTCAAACAAGTTGCTTTGCAATTACAATAATAAAATAATGAACTGGAACTTAAATTAATTTCTTGTTATGAAGTGACTCTGAGAAGTACCATAAACTGTTTCTCACATAAGCTTTCTGTGAAATGATAGTGAAATTTATGAACAGCTCCAAAGAAGAGTTGGTAGAAGGAAATACTGAAAATAACAGCATACAAATAATTAATTATTTTCAAAGAACTTAAAAATTGACATAAATAACAATCCAGTGAGCTATTTTTACCTCCCAATGTATAGATGATAAAGTTCAAGAGTGATAATATGAAGGCACCCACTGCAACTTACTCCTACTTTCTTTTCCACTTTAATTGACCAGAATATGGGATTCCCATTTTAATATATTGCTGCACCCTTTCAAATAGATATTCATACACTCACTCCAATGAGTAGTAAAGAATAAAGACTACGTATATAGTATTCTGTACTTTCTTTTCTTGGGAGGGCAGAGTTGTAAAGGATTTTAATTAGCTAATTTAATTTTAATCTGTCTTTATAGGTTTTTCCATGTATGCAAGATAATAAAACTTATAGTCAAGGATTAAAGTAAATTGAATTTTTTTCAATGATTTTTAGATGTCAAACAATATTGAGAGCATTCAGTATAAGATAAAATAGATCTGGGATTACTTCTCTATGAAGTTCACAGGGAAAAAAAAAGTAGACCTGGAGCCTGTTAAATAAGTATGTGTTTTCAATTAGTCAATTATTTAGTCAACCTTCAAAGCAGGTGAAATTAAATTATTATGCTAAACAGGATCCTTACATTTATGAATCATACATTTCTAAATCAGTGTAATAAATAATATCGGATAAAGAATGTAAGAAGTCTAACAAATACAAAATCAATGCTAATAACAACATTTTCTTGGAAATAATATTACTTTTATAAATAAGTTGATACAGATCAATTTCACATTTAATAAATTATAAAAACAAAGTCAGTGTTTTCTACTGTTATATGCAAAAGCAAGGTAATAGTTGGAGTGTATATAACTTACATTAAATATGTCTTAGAAAGGAAGATAAATGAGCTTATCGTCCACATGCAAATACATTACGTTCATTGTTCTATTTTTATATCCTCGTATAAGCTAAACTTTCTTAATTGAACAGATTTCTATTAAGTACTACTAAATTATTTCTCCATGTAAAAATCAAAGTTTGTTGTGATTCAACAGAAAGTTTTTACTTTCCCTTTTAAGATATATTATTTTGAAAAAAATGAAGTATGCTTAGATTACTTTATTATTGGCTGTTCAGCATCACTTTTACATGTGGTCCTTTTGAAAAAACAAAATTAGCTTCTACCTAATATATACACCAGCCTTTGAACCATGGTCTATTAGTCTTCTACAACACTCACTGTGATGCTACATACATGTAATAAGAATATGCAAGAGTTACAGAGCTCTCGGACATGATTTTCACTAGCGTTATTAACATTTACCACCTGCAGTCAGGAGCAGCCTAATGTTTAAGAAGATAATGACAATGACAGTGACTACTCTACAACAACTATCACTCCTTCTACCATCAGCACGTGACTGGTTTTTTTGGGAAAAAAAAATCTACATTTTAAATTACTTATATATTATTAAAGAATACTAGATACTCTGTTGACTTTGGTAAATGAACAAAAATTTTTAAAAACTTTTCACATAAGTCAAACAATATATGTTATGACGTACTTTTAAAAGGTAAAAGTACATTGTAAACCATCGCATTACATAGTAGCTTAATTTCCATTTGTTTTTCAAAATTATTTCTATGCAATTAAAAACCTGTGAAGAACAGATTTGCTAACCATCCTAAGGGCCAAGGAAATCTTAAGCCGTATTCGTTCTCCGAAAGTAAGTTCACAGTTCAAAACCAAAGAAAATGTGATCTACATTCCATGAGTCATAAATTAATTTTGAAATGAGGCAAATCACTAATAAATAAACAAAAAATATTTTAAATATATTCTTATATACTTATTGGAAGTATCTCTATACTTCTGAAGGGAATGAAAAAGTGCAGAAAGTTCAGTAAATCAAAACAAAAGCTCAATTTGATTATATATGCAGCAAAAAGATGCGTTTTTATCTGTTTCATGTGTAAGAATTCAGTTCAAGAAAAAAATATAAGTTGCATTGCATTTCACCTTTTCCTTCATTTTCCACTTGTTCTGCTCTCAGAACGGCTTCCACCCTCTGAAATTCTTGCTTCTTGGATTTGTCACCCAGATAGTAATCCTTTAAACTTTGCTTTAGGAGTATCTAATTAAAAAAAAACAAAAAACAACAGGAACACAAAAGCTGTATTTACTAAGGATGTCATTCAGAGGTGATGGCATTCATCAAATATTCTTATGATAATAATATGAAAAAGTAAGAAATCCAATAAAGATACTTCCCATAAAATATAAAAAACAATCACAAAACATTTCCTCTAATGTAAAAGTTCACTATTTTGTGTAGTAACTTGTCTAGTCCTCAGTCTAGAAAGAGGCAGGGATTCCCAGCTGTGGCTCTGTGCATCACCACTTACGATCCACAGAGTTTGTGTGAGAATACTCGAGGTTGGGGACAGCACCTATGTGGACATGTGAGTGGATGGTCCTACTTTTTTTTTTTTTTTTACATTTAGTTTAAGTTCTCAGAGGGTAGTAGGAAGTTCCTGAAAATAGAGATTAGGAAGACTTGACTTCTTTTGTTAGCTCAAACACCACAGTTACCACCTTAAACAAATAAGCCTACTTGTTTCTAAACAGTTCAGACTAAACTTCCCAGTAAGTTTCATAAAACACTAGATCGCAAAGCTTTTTTGCACAATGCCGAATACTGCAGCATGCACAGAGTAGCACGTTATCAACTGATAAATTCCATCGGGGAAAACCTGTTTAACCATTTCTAGTACGGTATTTCTCAAAACTCCTTTTCTTTTCATTTAAATTTTTCACAAAAACATGCACGGACATCTGAGGAAGCACTTTGGGAATCACTGCTACAGACATGTACAGTGTCTGTGCTTGAAGCTTGAGAAACGCGGCAGGAGACCCGGGTATGACAGACTGTGCCTGCAGGTGTTCATAAGTAAACAACAGAACCTCCAGTGCAGAAACCTGACTAATCAACACCCCCCACTGACCAAAATTGTACAGCTACAGTTCACTTTTCTTTCTTTCTTTTTTTTTGTGTGGTTTTTGGCTGGGGCTGGGCATGAACCTGCCACCTCTGGCATATGGGGCCGGCGCCTTACTCCTTTGAGCCACAGGCGCTGCCCTACAGGTTCACTTTTTAAAGAAAAAAGGAACAACAAACACCTCATTTTAGAGATCAGCAACAAGTCTGAGCTATTACTTCTGGTCACCCTTTCTCTACAACCTTGCCCACAGATAAAAGGGATCTTTCCTGTATTTTCCGCCACTGCTGCATTCTGTGGCGATAGTGTAATAAATAATAAACAAGACAGTTTGTCATCAGATAGAATAAAGTCCAGATCCTGGGCTGCCACTTACTAGCGAGTTATCTTAGGCGAATTACTTGCTACACCTTGATTTTCTCTGCTGTTAAATGGAGTTTCTGTTAAAATTAAATGAGATACTATACAAGGGGGAAAACAGTATAGTGCCAGACAACTAAAATAAGTAAAAAATTAGCTGCTATACTTGTAGCAAGTTTTCAGATTCATGAAATTATAAAAATCCAGCTTGGATTCATTATATTGTATCTGCATATACACAAAACTGCAGGTTTAATGAAATTTGTCAATCAAGGTATTGTAATGTTATAAAATTAAATTAGAAATTATAACTCAATTTCTTTCAGCTATTTTTAAAATTTTACAACAGAAAAATACATTATGATCTTTTCTTTCTTTTTTTTGCAATTTTTGGCCAGAGTTGGGTTTGAACCTGCCACCTCCAGTATACGGGGCTAGTGCCCTACTCTTTTGAGCCACACACGCCACCCTATGATCTTTTCTTTATTGGCATTAAGCAAATTTAGACAAACATAAGCTAACATACTTATCTGCTATGAAGTTCTTTCTTCAGGCAGGATTTGAAAGTTGGATACTTCTGGACTGTTTTATAACCCTGTGGAATAGAGGATCAACATACAAATGTACAGAAAGACAAATACAGCAGGATTTCACTTATATGTGAAATCTAAAAAAAGCAAACTTTATAAGTAGAGAGTACAACGGTGGTTACAGAGGCTGGGGGTCTGCGTAGGGGGAAAAAGTTAACAGAAGATCCAAAAACTCTAGTTAGACGGGAGGATTAATTTTTCAAGATCTAAGGCACAGCAAGGTGATCATAATTAATAACTATGTGTGGCACATTTCAAAATGGCTTTAAAGAAAGTAGATTTAACATATTCTCACTACAACTAAAGTATAGGTGGTGACAGAGATTATAATTACAGATAGCTCAATATAATAATTACATAATGTACACATATTACATTGTACCCTATAAATATATACCATTTTTTTGGTAATTAAAAATAACATTTTTAGAAATGTGCTACTTAAAATGTTATGGAGGCCTCAGGTATGCAAATAAATAAATAAAAATAAAATACATCACACCTGAGAGAAGAATACAGTCTCAGATATTTGGCATAGTTTATATTTGATTGTGTTACTCTAAAATTCTTGAGGAAAATTAAATGATTTTCAATGTATGTCCTTTCAAGTATTTGTGGCATCATAATGTTAGCAACTAACCACTAGGTGGCAGTTAAGTACGCAGCATCCTCACCCAGAAACGTCATTAATTTTTTTTTTAAATTGTCTAATATGAATCTTGACTTTTTGTATGTATAACCTTTTCTCTTTTGAAATGTATAATACTTGGGGCTATTCTTGCTAAATAAGGAAGACTGAATATTCTAGCTGTTAATCTTAATAGAATTTTTTTTCTTTTTCTATTTGTAGCACATCTACAAATAGATGTGTAAACATTTATTGATCATACTATATTTATTTTAGACTCTGTGCCCTGGGTAGAGTGTTGTGGCATCACAGCTCACAGCAATATCAAACTCTTGGGCTCAAGCTATCCCCTTGTCTCAGACTCCTGAGTAGCTGGGACAACAGGTGCCACCACAATGCCTGGCTAGTTTATCTATTCTTAGCAGAGATGGGGTCTTGCTCTTGCTCAGGTTGGTCTCTCCTGAGTTCAAGCAATCCACCTGCCTCAGCCTCCCAGAGTGGCAGGATTATAAGAGAGAGCAACCACATCTGGCCGATCATATTATATTTCAATTTTAAAACATATTTCTTGGTAAAAATCATTGAATTTCTAGTAATGATCTTTCAGTATAAAAAGGCAACAGACAAAACAGTCCAACACACAAAAAACATTTTTAACTTATTTTTCCATATAAAAATAAATGAATACACAGTGATGTAGAAGTTGACTATAGAAAATGTGTTGCTTATAATGAGCAATAGTGGTATTTCTTTGTATAATGACAGGTCCGAAAAGACAATGCATGGACTAAATTTTTGAAAAATATTTGGCAACATTTTTTTCCTCACAAAATGGAATAGAGACATTAACTAAACCCCAGAATAATTAAAAGTCAAACTAATTTTATATTTTCTAAAAAGCATTTTCTTTTATTACCTCAAATTGTTTTAGAAATAAGCCTCATGCTTTTCTTTTCAAATAAAGTATTTGATGTTTATATCTTTAAAAATTTGTGTAAACTGTTGCTAACTTAGATGGATTTCCCTGCCTAGATTTTACAAAGGATGTCAATATGCTTAAAATTTGTAGGTTTACCCGGAATCCTCTATGGAGTCTGTCTTTCATAATTCCAATAAATTCTTTATAACTTAATTGATCATCTTTGTCAACATCAAAAATCTTGAAGACAGTGTTCACTAAATGTGGTGAAAGTTTGAGTCCCGTGGCTACATAGACGGCACGTTTAAATTCATCTAGATAAATGTCACATAAAAAGAAAAAGAACAGTCTGTTAATCATTTTATAATCTGTGTTAATTATTAGAAAAGTTGTGAAAAAGTTTTTTTGTAAACATAGGTCATTACTTTATGCAACATGTCTTTTCATTAATCATGCTGTGTTTTAATTTTTGCAGTTTTAATGAAAAGCGGCTATATCTTAGGTTAATAACACACTCATAATCAATGAATGTTTAATGAGCACCTCTTATCAGTGACTGATATTTTAAAAGTTATTTAGTTGTCCAGAAACTTAGAAATATAAGAGTTCAGATGGGAAATAAGAGACCTGCCCAAATAATCATTACACAGGGCCACACAAAAGTACCAACAAGGAATGATGAGGATTTAGAGGTGAGTGAGTACTTCTGTCTGGTGTCTGGACAGAAGGACAGAGAAACAGAGGTTAGGAAAGACTGTGATTCTGTGTTTGGGCTGAGCCTCGACTGACAGATGATTCAGCTCGCAGAGATGAGAGAAATGGCAGATGAGATGACATGAAGGAACCAAAGTCTACGGGAGACCAGGGAGACGTCCATTCAGAAAACAGTGAAGAGCTGCTTTGGGTAGAGCCAGGGGACAGACAGAAACAGTTTGTAGGAACCTCTGCATAGGGATTCTGAGGTGAGGAACCTGTATGCTCTTCAATGGGAAATGGAAAACTTAGTCGTTTTCTGAAGAAGGGAAGATTAATTTGTGTTGTAGACAGATTATTCGGTGAGTTGTCTCGGAAACACTGGTGAGGAAAGCAGCTAGCACTAGGAATGCCATTTTGGTAGTCACTGCAATGGTCTTTCTAAAAGGTGATATTTTGAATAAAGATCCTAGTAGTGGCAAAAGAAAAGAAAGGGATGGATGGATTCCTAGCAGCTGCGAGATAAGTGACACGTCAGCTTTTTTCATTTCCCAGTTCCACAAAGCAAAAGAGCAACTTATCATTCTGAACCAAGTGAGCAGGTACAGATTGTGATATTGTGATATTACCAAAGTTTCTAGAAACAATGTAGGATTATTTTTTGCTTTTAATTTTTTTATGGTTACTTTATTTTTTTTAATTAAATGATAGCTGTGTACATTAATGCAATCGTGGGGTACAGTGTGGTGTTTTCATATACAATTTGAAATATTTTCATCAAACTGGTTAACATAGCCTTTAAGTCACTTTCTTAGTTATTGTGTTAAGACGTTTATATTCTACTCTTACAAAGATTCATTTGCTTTTAATTTTTTAAAAAAGGTTGATTATGTTGGATGGCGCCTGTGGCTCGGTGAGTAGGGCGCCAGCACCATATACCGAGGGTGGCGGGTTCGAACTTGACCCTGGCCAAACTGCAACAAAAATTAGCCAGGCCTTGTGGTGGGTGCCTGCGGTCCCAGCTACTCAGGAGGCTGAGGCAAGAGAATCGCCTAAGCCCAAGAGCTGGAGGTTGCTGTGAGCTGTGATGCCACAGCACTCTACCAAGGATGACAAAGTAAGTGTCTCTAAAAAAAAAAAAGGTTGATTATGTTTATAAAGGTAGTACAGGCCGGTCTGTAAAGGCAGGGCTCCCTTTGATTTGGAAACACTAAAATGGGTTGAGAAAGTGCCAATATGAATGTCTAGACAGGCAAGCTGGTAGGTGATAAGATATATTACCAAAGTTTCTAGGAACAATGTAGGATTATTTTTTGCTTTTAATTTTTTTTTTTTTTTGAGATAGGGTCTTGCCCTGTTGCCCAGGTTAGAGTGCAATGGTGTCACCATAGCTCACTGTAACCTCAAAATTTTGGGCCCAAGTGATCCTCCTGCCTCAGACTTCTGAGTAGCTGGCACTACAGGTGCCTGCCATTGCCCCTGGCTAATTTTTCTATTTTTTGTAGAGATAGGGTTTCAGTGTGTTGCTCAGGTTGGTGTCACATTCCTGGCCTCAAGTGATTCTCCTGCCTTGGCCTCCCAAAGTACTAAGATTACAGGTGTGAGTCACTGTACCCAGACTAATTTTTGAAAGATGATTACTTACCTTGTCCTATAGAACGACTTGCAAAGTTATACATGTTCAGGGCTATTGCAAAGTCTTCTAGGTTGTTCAAAAACTGGAAGAATGACCTGAATTCATCAAATGTGATGCCCTATATTGGGAAGATAAATGTTAATATATTTAGTATTATAAGATTTCTTAAAATATGTATCTACACTTAAGAGAAATAAACAGATAATAGCAATATGTCTTGTAAGTAAACATACCCAGGGCATATTTCAAAAGCTTCTTTCTCCAAAAGGACTGTAAAATTCCCTCAGACATATTTTCCCTAGAGTGTTGCTGCCATTACAATAATAAGTAAAATATTCTAAGAACACTTTCATATTTAACAGAAAGGTCAAAAAATGCTACAATAAAAATGAATAGAAAGTTTCTATGTTGAAAACTGTCTATTTTAGGCTTGAACTTTTTAAGCCATGCAAGCAAACATGAAGATAAAGGATTTTAGAAACAGAGGGAAGTCGCTGAGAACAGATTCTCCGCACACGTCCTCCTTCAACATGACTCAGCATTGGATCTATTGTCTTCATCATGACAATGCAAAATAAATAGGTTGACTCAGCATCAGCCCAGTGTATTTGTGCTTGTTCCTGTTAGGATGACGCTGCCAGGACAAGCAGGAGGAAGTGTGGTGACAATAGATACAGCTCTGGAGGCCTGGCTCAGGGCTTAGTGTGGGGTCAAGGACTGGGGGTCATGGCTGGGCGTGGTGGCTCACGTCTGTAATCCTAGCACTCTGGGAGGCCGAGGTGGGTGGACCGCTTGAGCTCATGGGTTCCAGACCAGCCTGAGCAAGAGCAAGACCCTATCTCTAAAAACCAGCTGGGTGTTGGGGTGGGCACCTGTAGTCCCAGCTATTTTGAAGGCTGAGGCAAGAGGATTGCTTGAGCCCAAGAGTTTGAGGTTGTTGTGATCTGTGACGCCATGGCACTCTACCAAGGACAGGAAAGAGAGATGCTGACTCAAAAAAAAAAAAAAGGACTGGTGGTCAGAGTGGCTTCTTCTGGAATATCATGTGTATAACGTGAAATTCCTACTCTTGCTATTATTTCAATTAGGAATTGAAATAATTAGGAAAACTATTTACAATAAGAATAATGTATCTGAGAGAACAGAAATCTGAACACAAGGAGCTGCATTTTAATTCTGTGTTCTCAACAAAATTAACATAAGTGACAAAGTACAGAGAGGAAACAGCAGAAGGCTAAGGGCTTAGGTGTAACAGATTCTGACCTTAATACGGGGTAAAGAGGGAGGGACACTAGCAAGGCAGTGTTGCCAAGGGAGGGAGAGAACCATGGGAAGGTGACTACAGCCAACAGCTGGTCAAAGGGTTTATTCCCCAGACTCAATTACTGGCATACACTATTTCCACTTCAATTGCCCCTCTCATGTTACTGGCAACATGAACATCCTCACTGTCTCTTCTCCTCACATTTTTCGCTCCCCGCTTCCCTGCAGTCACTCATGGCTACTCCAGTCTTGGATCTGATTGCACCAGCCATGCTTTCTAGAGAGGGCGTCTGAAGCAGTTAGGGAGGCTGCTCAGACAGGGAGTGCCTTGATGTCGAGAGCTTGGTTGCCAGGGAAACGGGACAGTGCTCGGGTCTGTACCCGTTCATGCTGCCACAGCAACAATCTCTGTCTCAGGGCAACAGGTTATTGTTGGTAAAACATAAGAGGACGAGGTATTTTTAAGCAAAGGGTAAAAAAAAAAAAAATCAATGTTTTAGGGGAGCATGAAATAAAGAAATATTTCAAAAGTGACAGATTATAATACATAACTTCTAAACTTTCAGGATTTTCTACATATGGTTCTCATGTTTGAAAGACAGGTCAAATTCAAAACCACAGAATAATTCTTTTGTGTAGGTTATACACTTTGTGTTTGGGAATACAAACCTATAAAATAGCAACTGCGACATTTATTTTTTTTTATTTTTTTATTTTTTTGAGACAGAGCCTCAAGCTGTCCCCCTGGGTAGAATGCTGTGGCATCGCAGCTCATGGCAACCTCCAACTCCTGGGCTCACGCGAGTCTCCTACCTCAGCCTCCCTAGTAGCTGGGACCACAGGCGCCCACCACAACACCTGGCTGTTTTTTGGTTGCAGCTGTCGTTGTTTGGCAGGCCCGGGCTGGATTTGAACCCGCCACCTTAGGTATATGTGGCTGGCACCTTAGCCACTTGAGCCACAGGTGCTGAGCCTGGGAGATTTATTCTGATGAAGATGACTTAAAGCAATCATTCTTGACAATCTGTGAGAGGGGCAGAGAAAAGTGATGCGGCCATTCCTTCTTCCTTCCATCCTCACCCCTAGATCATTACTAATGGACCACTGGGACTTAAACAGAATTTGTCCTATTAAAAATAAGGTTTAAAAAGGGGGGCTTACATGCTAACAAAGATAAAACAATGATTAAATGAAAAATTTAAAGCATCAAAAATATATGCACTGAAATGTATGGTCAACTGAGTTTGTTAAAAGTGCCAATACCACGTACAGGGAAAGCATAGTCCTTTTTAAATTTCAAATTGATATAAGGGTAAAAACAACTAGGGAGATAGATCTGTAAGGGTCTAGAATCCAGATTATGTAAAGAATTTGTATGAAGCAATAACAAAAAGGTAACTCATTTAAAAAATAGTCAAAGGTGTCCTAGAATTCTGGGAGACCGAGATGGGTGGATGGCCTGAGCTCAGGAGTTCGAGACCTTGTCTCCAAAAATAGCCGAGCATTGTGGCTGATGCCTGTTGTCCCAGCTACTAGAGAGCCTGAGGAAAGAGAATCGTTGTACCCTAAGAGTTTGAAGTTGCTGTGAGTTGTGATGCCACAGCACTTTACCTACGTCAACAGAGTGAGACTCTGTCTCAAAACAAAACAAAACAAAACTCACATAGCTTGAATAGATACTATTCCAAAGAAAATACACCAAGTGGTTGACAAACACATGGAAAGGATGCTGACTATGATTACTTATTGGAGAAATGCAATTAAAACCACAATGAGATACTGCTTCACACACATGATGACCAAATCAAAAGCAGACAGTAACAGTATTGATGAGGAGGTAGGGAAATCAGAAACCTCACACTCAATACTTGGAGAATGAATGACCATCATGCCCAGCTCTCAAACAGGGTTAGCTAGCACACTTCTCTGTAAAAGGCCAGAGAGTACTCTCATTTTTTCTGGCTATCTGGTTAGCCAGTCTGTTGTGGCCACTCACTTATCACCACAGTGCAAAAGCAGCAGCAGACGACCATTAATAAACTAAAGGGCTGTGTTCCAGTACGACTTTATTTACAAAAATAGGAAGGGGTATGGGTGGTTGACCCCCACTTTTAAAGTTTAAACACTATAGTGATTTCCATCACTCATGGAGTCATGATTAGAATAAAATCTGAACTCTACCCTCCTACAGGATCCTGAAAGACCTGGCCCTATCTATCTATCTCTTCCTCCTCATCTCCTACTACTTTCCTGTTCACTTACTTTGTTTTTTGACATTTGCTTAAGTAACCTGAGCTTTTCCCAGGCCCTGGAATCCTTGGCATCCTCTGCCTGGAATGTTTTGTCCAGGTCTTTGCCTGGCTCACTCCTCAGTTTCTCCTTCAAAGCCATCTCTTCAGCAAAGCTCTCCCTGACACTCTCCCTTCTTTTCTTGGTCCCTCTATAACATTTATTGTTACCTAAAAGTATGTAATTTTTTTGTTTACTTATTTTGTCTCTCTACAAAACCTGATTTCCATAAGTGAATGATTTTGCTTATATTGTCACTTTAATTCCAGTGGCCAGAGTAAGGCAGACGTGCAAAATACTTCAAAGGTTCCGCCACATTCTTCATCCTGGAATTCAACCTTTTGAGTTACAGATTTTGGTAAGTTTCCATTTAATAAAAGAAAAAAATGTAGATTCAATGTCTTAAATAATACTTGACATAATAATACTTGACATATTGATACTTTATAAAATAGTACCATTTATAGTATTTATTTTTATGGAATTATCTGTGAATTACAAAAACTCACTTTAACATACAAAACAGATAAAAGAACTCTGATTAAGAGATAATGTAAACGAATGGCCAAATGCATCAAGTCCTTTTTTTCTCCTTCCTCAGGAGACACGGAGGATTGTTAATATTGTCACAGTGTATCCATTCTCAACAAAGTCAAACTATTTGCAGGTTCTTCTTGGATAGATTAACCTGATCCTTCTATAAACACAAATAGAAGGCCACATATCCACAACCCCCCAGGCTTGAAGGGGACTTCTAACAGCAGTTCTATTTGGTGGCAATGATGCGTTCAAATGCCACTAGATAATGTGACTGCTCAGAATCGCTGACAACACATTTGTTACTAAACAAATAGACAGTCAGTTGTCCCAGGTTCTTAACCATTCATGCTATCCAAACTCTTTGAAAAGCCTCACTTCAAATGATGATAAGATCACTCACTCATCAATGGCAGTCTTCAAATGACCTTTTATTAAAGGTGTTATAGAAAGGAACAGAGTGTGACAGAAGTAATGTCAATATAAACTTTTTATGAGGTGATGTTTACGTAGTAGTCAAAGCATGTAGTTCAGTGGAATTCTCTTGAAAAATGATATTCTTAATTTGAATACAACTGCAAATAGCCTTGAATGCTTTCAGCACCATTAAGAAAAATATGCCTATCTACAAAGAATTTAAAATTAGTTCTTAAAATTTGGCCAGAGCACGTAGGACACAGAGGAAAAATAAAAATAAAATATGTACAAGATTATCTTTTAATCCACAGAGAAGCAAAAAAACTAATAAAAGGGCAATGTGTGTATCATGACAAGCTAATAACAGGTGTAACATAGTAAGAAGCACAGGAGAGTAGATACCTTTTCTTCAGGTATACTATAGCGCACGTTTTCCAAAAATACTGATGTATTTTCCACATTTGTATATCGTAAAAGAATATGTGCAAAATCTTCTTCACTGATGGTGTTCATTCCATTAGAGTAAGAAAGAAATTCTATTTCTAGAACTTCTGTTTGCAGGTTATCCATGAATCTATGACAAAATATAATAAAGAATGAGCAAGAAAATGAAGAGTAACGGTAACAGAAAATCATCAAATATTCGCTGTCCTATAAAAGGGTGTATGAAAATAGTAACATGGGGACACAAAGATTCATTAAATCTCTCTCTGTAAATGGGAAAGAGAAAGAGCACAAGATGTGAGGCATGTTAGCACTTCCTGACTGCAGTATTTGGGGTGAATAATGCAGCCCCTCTGGCCACTGGTTTCCTCCTCTGTAAAATGGGTATAACAAAAGTACCTTGCAGAGTAGCTGAAGTGCTTGTAATTATTATTGTGGCTTACTGAAAGTGAGGGATTGGCAATATACTTTTTCTGAATGTATAGAAGACAACAATCAATCCAGATACCCATACTTAAAAAAAAAAAACATTTAGTAACTTCCTATTATAAGTTAGGAAGTGGGTAATTATTACACGGAGGATTTTCAATTAAGATCAAAGTAGCAAAGAGGGGAGTATCACTGCACCAGGCAATTTCTGAAGATCTTTCTGATTTTAGCATGTTAACAATTATCAATGAAAATATATAAATTAGGCTTACTTATAAAAATCTTCAAAGTTGAGCTCAGCTTTTCCCTTCTTTCCAAAAAAGTGTACAAGAAGTGTAGTATCAGTTACTAAACTTGTGATGTCATCAGCACGCTTAAAAAAATCATAATTTAAAAGTTAACTCCAATAAAAGAAACAAAACAGGCATGCCCAATATCCCTCAAAGACTTTTATTATTGACATATAAATATCAAGAATATAAATATATTAACATCAGAATGAAAAAGCAGGCTATATTGTACAATTACAGGGTAAATGAAGTTCAAATTTTAGTAATGGAACTTGGAATGAAACGGATCTTTATCTTCAAAATATTTTAAAGATGCTATATTTTAAGATGTTTCCAAAACCAAATTGCAAAAAAAAATTCTAACAATTTTTAGGAAAAATTTAAAGTACATTATGCCAATTAAACATACAAATGTAGTTACTAGCGGTCATAACATGCAAATAACTTTTGGGGAAAAGACATCTGATATTAATTATAGATACTCTTTTGTGATTTAGAATACTCTAATCAGTTTATTATCTTAAACAGTTTAAATCAGTAGGGGGAGGAAGGATTTCACAGGGTATTTCATGCCTAAGTAGAGCATAAGGATAGAAGCAGCAGCCTACCAACATAAAAAACTGGGGTGTCTGGACTAGAGGAATGGGGCAGGAGGAAAGGGGACAAAGTGAGTGAAAGGCAGGGGTGGTGTTTTTGAAAAAGCAGCTTACTTCACAAATAAGCAGCACTGTGGTGAGCAAATAAAATGATGGGTTCAAGAGTCAGACTGCTGGCTTGGAATCCTGATACTTCTCATCCCTTAAATAAGTGATCTTGGGGAAATTAATATCTCTGAGGATGTTATTATCTTCAGGAATAATAATAGTACCTATCCAAAAGGGTTGCAGTAAGGATTAGATACGCGTGTAAAATCACTTGGTGAGCATCTTGTAAATGCTCAATACATGTTACATATTGTTTGTTTCTGCAAAATTAATACATTTCAGGAAGTTGAAAAAGGACTAGTCAACACAGAAAAGGTAATAATGTTGAAGCTTAATGGAAAAAATATTTTTATAGGGTACATTTTTACTTTTATGCTATGTTATATAAATCTAAAAAAGAAAAGCTTTAAAGTGAGAAGTTACTGGAACACCAAAAATTAGTGAACTCAGATAACATAATTAAGGAATGTTTTCTTCCAGTTTGTGATGTCATTTACCTCAAGACACAGTATACTAACTAACATGAGATGGCTTTGATTCACGCAGGCTTAATGTAATGACCTCATTCAGCTGGTCTCATGCCCACTGATCAGAGCAGATTTAGCTTATAGTCTTTTAGCATCAAAATTTTATTAGGTGAGTACTGTACTTATTCAGATAATCCAGATCCACAGAGGCATAAGAAACAGTTTGACATTAGAGGAAAAAAATTAGAAAATTGGAATGGGAAAACTCTTCCTACCATCCAATGAAACACAGTACAGCTCAGTCACTGGAAACTGTACCAGTGAGTGTCCCTGGTACCCTAACAAACAGTGTCATGTACCTTAAATAGCCCAAAGGTTGAGCCAAAAATAGAGACTATCCCTTTGATTCATGGGTTCACTATTAAAATACAATGAATTCAGGTGTTTTCATAACAAAGGGAGAAAAAGCCCCAAAAGAACCCCATGGGCCATTTACATGAAAGGCTATTATCTTTGTTTTTATTAAAGACTACTTGAAGTAATTTCATCAAAAATAAAATAAACAAGTTAATAAACCTGCATGGAATACAAATATGTTAAACTATTAAAACAGTTTTAAGATATTCATTCTCTCAACATACCATAGAAACCTACGTAAGTTTACTGCCCAAGGGACTGTAATGGACTGGTCAACATAGGAGCTAGACCTGCTGTATTGATGCGGACACGTGGTGCAAGTCTGGTCTATTAAAATCAGGTCAACTTAAGGAGGTGGTCAACTATGGGGGTTCTGCTGTATTTTTATTGATCACAGTGTGATGATAATCTTAGACTCTACCCAAGGGCCAGAAGAAATCTTCAAACTCTTTTATTTTGTTTATGCAGTTTTTGAATAATCTACTGAAATTTATTATGGATAAGTACAGTTTAAAGCAAGCAAGAAAAAATTCAAATTTCATCTGCAAAACTCAAAACAGTGTTTATAATTTTGGCATTGACAAGATTATATTCAACTGTTACATGATACACTTACCATGCTGTACTATAAATTTATCATGTATGAGTTTGGTTAGAAAGTGGTACCAGCTGTAGCATAGTCAAATTTTCATTACATGGTTTTACAATAATTGAAGACACGTGGTTTTATCACAATTGAAAAATCTATAATTAGAAATAGCTCTGGAATAGAATATGAGAGGCTAATATCCACTTTGCCTACAATATCTAATGAGAATTATTTTATCTCAATAATTACACATTAAACATATAACGAAGAAATTCAAATACAAATAAATTTCTAAGCCC
Organism: Galagoides demidoff; assembly: GCA_963574575.1. Lineage (NCBI taxonomy): Eukaryota > Metazoa > Chordata > Mammalia > Primates > Galagidae > Galagoides > Galagoides demidoff. Next base: position 19,255 of record CAUYQV010090477.1, read on the forward strand.
TTTTTCTGAATCATTTTGAATCCTGAAATAAACAATTCTATGTTAGACTGGTATTCATAGTAACCTATAAGTAATTACCATTAGTTATAACTGAACTACTGTTAATTCTCATTTATTATTCTATCTAACATGGGCAGGTAGTAGCAAACATAATGTCGAAATAATTATTTTACTTTGGCACACAATGTAAGTTTTGTTTTCTTTTCCTCTTTTTCCTTTCTTCTCTCCATCAGTAACTTTCATGATATCTGAGTCATTTCATTCATTAATGTAGCAGCTTCTGGTCACAGTGTGGATTGACTGACAACAATTATGTGCTGGTAAACTGGTTTTCCAGGGGAAAAAGAGGCTGATTTGTATAATGTTTGCTAATTTCTGTGGTATTAATATTCCTATTTTGACCACTTTCAAGGTACCAAAGGAAGGTCACAGAATTCTGAGTTGGAAAGAGACCTGCACAATTAGTTCTGGAAAGCTGCAAAAATCAGCCAGCTCTAATTTATCTCCCATAGAGCCATAACGGTTTCCAAAGGTCTTATATGAATCACATAATACTCTGAGTATGTAAGACCTGGCTAGTAGTCTTCAGATGTTCAACCTCCCAAGATTTAAATTAAATTCAATACCTGATCAGCAGATTTTATCTAACTGTGAGGATCTCTAGCAAGGTCAGTGCGGATTGTGGAAGTCTGGAGTTGGGAGGTGGGCAGAGTAGTGTGGGGAGAGGTAACAGTCACACGACTCTTAATCTGGAGCCTGAAAGCCAGGCCACAGTTGGCTTGTAGGGACCATAAGAGGCAGCGTTCCCAGTTGCTCTTATGTTCAAGCACTGACTACTATGCACCTACATAAATAATTACCAAATAAAGCACTTCTAAAATGTATGTAAACACAATAATCAGCCACTTTATACCTAAACATGGCATACATTTAAAACGTGACTGTTAGTTATAATTACATCTCACATTATTTATTTATTAGGAATATTGTGAGGGCACAAATGTTTTGGTTACATACATTGCTTTTCTACCATTTGGGTGAAAGTTATCAGTGTGCCCCCTACTCAGACAGTTAGGTGCGAATTTACCTGGTACCACCTCCTCCCTCCCATCCACTTTGTTTTTGATGGGTTGTTTCTATATGTGCAAATAAGTGCTGATTGATTAGTTCCAACTGTATGATATTTATATATCATCAGTGTCTTAAACATGGGGCTAATGCTTTATTTATGAAACTAAAACTGAGCAAAAGTGACAAAATTAACATTTTTGAGCATTTGCCACCATCTAAGGATGCCAGTTGAGGAATAGTGTATACACAGACAACAGAAGTCACAACTGGTTCCAGTTTGCTTCTTCAAATATTTTTAGGTATAATTTTTAAAAGTAACATTTAAAGTTTAAAGAAAGAAATGAGAAGCCCACTTTTCTGGGAAAAAAAAGTGATAATGAAAAATAAATCTCTTAGTATTTATTGAAAAGTCTCCTCTGGTAGGACTACCACCTCTAATAAATTTCTTAGCTTTAATAATAGAAATTATTAATAGGAAATACAAAACAGTGTTTAATCTACAAGATAGAGCTCATCTTTCAAAATTGATCCCTACTGACAGCAGCATAGCAAGAATGGGGTGGTGAAAGCAGTCTGCCCTGAGTACAGCAATTAAGGGTTGGTTTGTATCAAATTCAAAAACCAGTAAGAAATCCGAGGGGAGGTCAGTCTGCTTTTTATTTTCACCATGTCCTGACAATCTTACTGTCAGGCAAGATATTCTTCCCTTCCTTGACTGACTGTCCCCACCATCCCTTCACACCCTGCCCCTTACACCTATCCTTGGGAAGCCACTCATTATGAATACCAGAAAATTTACATAATGTAACTATGAAGAGGGAGCTATATTTTACCCAGTGAAACATTTCTGTATTTCATATAACACTGTAAACTGTAAGGTTAAAAAAGTCAAACTATAAAATATTATTTTCAAATTTCTAGAAGGCTGTCCTTAAGTAAAAAAATAACATCATTTCCTTGTAATGAAGGTGGAAAGTCATGTTTCACACAACAAGCACGTTCATTTACACAGGCTAGTAAAGGTGACCTGCAGCCTGCCTGCCCCATCGGCACGGCCTACACATTCAGACACACAGTTTACATACAGTAGTTATTGCTATACTGAAAAATAAGTAGAAAATATATTTTTGTTTTCATCATTACGACTTTCAAATGAAATGAGGACAAGATTAACGAAACGACAAGTCCTACGAGGCCCTGGCTGGGTCTGAGTATACCTCGGCGAGGTCTGAGAAGAGCGCCTGGCTGGTGTTGCGCCGCAGAGTGTCCCAGTAGCTCCTGGAGACAAGTTCCTCAGCATCTGTTTTAAGTACCTGTAGAAGTTTTAAAGAGCACAACTGAAATCCAAAGAACAGTCACAAAGAATGATAATTTAGACACTTTAAATCTCTTCTAAACAATCTTGAAAGGAAAAGAAAACACATTAGCTTACCTCTTTTGTTTTCTGCTGTGCACAACAGTATTATATTACATTGCTGGTAAACCCAACGTACTTCCAAAGGTGTAATGGCATATAACCACTATTTATAAGTACAATGTCAAATTTGTTGGTAAGAAACAAATTCTCTAATCCCTTCCTCTGTCCTTCTATTAAAACACATATAATTTCTAAGAAAGCATGAAGTAAAATTTTATATGCTCCTGTGCAAAGCAGATTAATTTAGAGACTATGGTAATTTTGTAGCAAATCTTGGTTTGCTTAATTTAAAAATGAATTATTGCTAGTCACCATACATCTTGACAGTGTATCAAAGAATTAAAATGACTCTATCCATACTTTAGAGAAACAAAGTTTAAATTGTCCAAAATCTGTCAAAAAGAAATATACCTGCTTAAATCAAAGCACTCAAAACTACTTGGGATTTGGTGGGCATGTCAATTGTGAATGAATAAGGTATTTTCTAATCTTTATTATGAGGACAGAATACTAACTAGCTTTTATCTCATGATTGGCTACACAAAAGGAGATATCAAAATTAAGAAGCAAAGTCCAGGAAAATGTCAAACCGCATACCTAATTTGGTTGTCTATAAACAAAAAGAGTCAAACAATCTCTGATAAGATTTAGCAGTAAGATCTCACAGGTTCTCACTGATGGTGTTTTCATTACTGAGAGAGGAGAACGCTGTGAGATGTACCTAAGAGCGCCGGGCTGGTAACGAGAGAACTGTTATTGGCCTTAATTTTTATAAGCCCACTGCCACTAAAAAATTATAAGGCATCTAGGAATTATTTCAAAGACCTTCTAAGTTTTAATTCACTATTTATTAACTAGAAAATTCTACCTACTGCCCATATCTTAATAAAAATCTTTTTTTCCCCTCCTTTTTAAAATCTTAATAAAATACAACTTGGAAGGAACTATTTAAGTAACACAGATGTAAGTATTACCGTAATTATCAACGTGGCAACATGAAAGAAAAGAAGGAAATACACTAAAATATATGAATTATCTCTGAATGGAAGGGTTAGGATATTTCAAATTTTCTTTTTGCTTTCTTGTATTTTTAAAATCTGTATTATTTACCAATACATGACTTTTTAAATTAAAAAAAATCTCACTGAGAACATAATATATTGCTTTTTAAGTCCCTTCCTACAGAAAGTTTTCCCACTTGTCATTTAGCTCTAGAAAATATTATGCTAGAATATATGACCGCATTTCTGTAACTGAATATATTTGTTTTCATTTCATCTCATGCTGACTTTTAAATTATAATGCTTTGGGAGCAGGAACAATATCCTTATAGCTACTATTACTGCAGAAAAAATTGCAAGTAGGTCAGTGATGTGCATGGCACATTCATTGATTCCCTTATATCTGTCTATTCCTGGGACCAATATTTAATTTTATGATCAATAACTTGAATGAAGAAATGAAATTTTTCAGATGACGCAAACTAGTAGGAAGTTTTCTTACATCTAAAAACTATAATAGGATAGTTAAAATAGAAATAAAAAATGTTACAAATGAAACTTAATGTCAAGTTCTATATAGCTAAAAGAGAATTAATGAACTAGAAGATAAATATGAAGAATAATACAGAATGAAAGATGAAAAGATAAAAATATGGAAATGGTTAAAGAGAAATTAAGAGAGATAAAAGAGAACATAAATGTCTATGAAAGCTCCAGAAATAATCGGAAAATAGGAAAGAGATGATATTCGGAGAAATATGATTGTGACTCTTAAAGAATTAACAGAAGAAAACACCTTGTATTTGAGAAGAACAATAAATCTCATGCTAGATAAAGCAAAACAGAGAGATAGGCTATAATAAAACTGCAGAATCCAAAGGCAAAGATTTTAAAGGCAGTCAGAAAGAAGACAGATTACTACAAAAGAAAAATACTTGAGACTCAGAGATGACTTTTTAGTTCCAGTAATAGAAACCAGAAGACAGTGAAATATCATTTGTTAAGACTAAATAACTGTCATCCTATAATAATATACTCAGCTAAATTACCTTTTTTAAAAAAGGCAAACTGAAGACATTTTCAAAGATAGATTTGTTTTTGTTTCACCAAAACACCCTCACGTGAAGATATATTTTGTGGGTAAAGATTGTGAGATTTAGGAAGACGTGAGATTAAAGAGAGAATTAATGAATAAACTATGGCAAATATGTAGATAATCTTAAGTAAACTGTGATAATGTACATTTTGAAAATCTACTTTGTGCTATTAAATGAAAGACAGTTGTAAACACTGCACAACAGTTTTAAGCATTCACGTCAGGAGGGGTATGAATGACACTAAAACATTTTTTTTTTTTTTTAGACGGAGCCTCAAGCTATCCCCCTGGGTAGAGTGCTATGGCATCACAGCTCATAGCAACCTCCAACTCTTGGGCTCAAGTGAGTCTCCTGTCTCAGCCTCCCAAGTAGCTGGGACCACAGGCGCCTGCCACAATGCCTGGCCATTTTTTTGGTTGCAGCCATCTTTGTTGTTTGGCAGGCCCGGGCTGGGGATTCGAACCCGCCACCTTATGTGTATGTGGCTGGCGCCTTAGCCGATTGAGCCACAGGTGCTGAGCCGACACTAAAACATTTTAAGACCACTTCTGAGAAAGAGAATGAAGATGCTGCCTAATAACACTTTAAATTATGTATACTTACTATAATTTTAAGAATAACAACATAAAGAATAGAAATATAGTGAATGTCTGCTAACCCAAAGGAAAATAAAAAGGAAAACGTAAACTTCAGTCAATTCAAAAGAATGCAGAAAAAGAGAAAAAACGGCATATAGACTAAAGGGACTGAAAGAAATCCAAACTAGTAATCACAGTAATGTAAACTGACTGAATCCTCTAGTTACAAAAACACAGACTGTCAACCAAAATAAAAAGGAACCAGTACAACTCACAAAATGTACTGTTAAAAAAATAATACTAACAACAAGTAAGAAAAGAGAGAGAATGCAAAAGGCCTAAATGGCTTTTATTAATGATAGGCTAATAATTAGTACCACCTTTCTTGCTGAGAATAACTGAAAAGTCTGGTCAAGATATAAAAAAGATCTATTTCCTTAAAAGCATCTTAAGGACACAATTGGCCTCTGGCTCCGTGTTGACATTTCCACTGATGGTACAAAAGCAAACTGGTGGTAAAACTGACCGTGTCTTAGTACAAATGAGGTACCAGAGACCAAAGCATCACATTCAATAGTTCCATTCTGCAGTGCCATAAACCATTTTAAATAATTCCACTTACGAATGTATTTGATGAAGGAGAATAAAGCTTATAACTTTGTTAAACTAAACTCTGAGTACACACCATTTTAATCTTCGGTGTGATGGAACAGACGCCTCTGTAAGGCACGTCGGCAGCTTACTGAAGCCCGATGGTGGCCTTCACAAAGAGGATTTGTGTGGAGGTTTGGATTTCAAGCTGAACTAGCCAATTATTCATGAGCCACCATTTTTACCTGGAAGAACAACTAATGGACAACCTATGATAATTCAAACTTCGGTATCTGGCATACATAGCTTTTGAAAATCAACCAAGTGAACCTGTCATTTCAAAGTAAACAACTGACAGTATTTGTTGCCAAAATAACATATTGCAACAGACTGAATGCAAAAACAGCCATGAGAAACCAGCTGTCATCTAATAAGCCAGACGTGATGAAACAATACCACTCTACTCCCTACAGTTCTGATAGTTCTTCATAAAAAAGGGTTTGCTAACGTGTACTAAGTTTTTATTGTTATTTAAAATGGATTAACATTTAAAAATTCAATTTTAATTTCTAATTGGTAAATACATAGAGTCCACATAAACAAAATCTCTTTTGCATCCTCAACATGGCGAGACCAGAATGTTTGAGAAACTGCTGCTCACAGCAAAAAAGTGAATAAACCAGGACCACAGCCCACAGTGCGGATGAAACGGCTGATCAGGACGCTGTGCCAAGGAGGGGAAGCCACAGGGACATTCACGTACTGCGATCCCACATGTATGATGTACAGAAACGGGTCAAACAGAGCCAAACTGTCTAGAATGCAGAAGTGAGTGGGAAAGCCACAAAGTGAAGCAAAGGAGGGACGTACACAGAAGTCACGGTCATGGTGATCGTCTAGGGGACTCCAGGGGTTAGGATCAGGGATACATAACAAGGGGCGTCTTGCTGAACGGCAGCGCTTTATTTCTTGACCTATATGGTAGTTAAACTTTTACAATTATTTGGTTTTACATTTGCACTTTGTCTGTAGTAAATTTCTGAACTAAACACGTATTTTAGAAATCAGGGAAAACCTCACCATCACCACAGGAAAAACAGAAAATCAAAACATGGAAAATAACCAAAAATATTATTAAAATGAAGGTGGCATATGTATCCTGATCAGCAAAATAGATTTTAAGGCAAAAAACATTTTTAGCAATCTAGGGATAGTATATAATAGAAGATTCAATTCACTTAGGTGATATAACCTATGTTCTCATATAGGTAATAGCAATGATTCAAAATCTCTAAAACAGAAATTAAGAAAATTATAAGTAGAAATTAACAAATGTATCACTGTAATATGTAATTTAACATACTAATAGACAGATCAAGCAGGCAAAAACATTAATAATGACAGATGTGAACACAAAATTATCATGCTTGGTAATATATACTTGATATATATAGTTGAGATATATATACACATACACACACACACACAACTCTGAATGTGTGTCCACCCCAAACTGGAGAACACACATTCTTTTCAAATATAGATCATTTATGATAATTAAAATTTTGTAGTCCATAAAACAAGTCCAAGCACATGTCAAAGAATTGGTATAAAACTTGGTACAATGTCTGATGGTGACAGAATTGGGGTAATTAAGATATATATAAAAGTCCTATAAGGCACGCCAAAGTCAAATATACTTGACTTTTGCATTATTTATTTTTTTGACTTTTTTTACAATTCCACTCATCACTCTGCAAAGATGAAAGCAAAGAGTTATGATAAATATAAAATGATTTGGAACAGGAAAGGCTACAAAAGTAACAACTGTCCTAATGAATCAAAAGAGTGTGCTCAATTTTACACTGTAGCAGGAAATAATGTGATTAAATATAGGCACAATCTACTATAAGAGTGATTAAATTTCAGAACAGGCTACTACAGAGGTCACAGAATCTCCACCCACATAGCAAAAGCCCAGAGGGTCTCTGCCTTTCTGGATGAAACTTCTTCCAGAATTATATAGCTCAGGATATATTTAGCTCCGTGATCTGTAATCAAATTAGATGCTTGATCATGTCAGTTAATCTACAACTCCGCACACTAGCAGATAATTGCTGGCTAATTCAAAGCATTATACCAACAGATCTGTGTGATACTTACAACAGTGGTATTTCATATACATTTTCAGGTTGATTTTTTTTCTAATTTTAAATGAATTCTCCTTGCTTGCTTGCCTGCAGTCTTTGAAAGTAATCATTCCTTATTGAACAAATTTTTTTCTATTATAGCAAATAATAGCATAAATTTTTTCTACTATGGGAAATAAAGTTAGCTTATATAGACAGAGGTGAAAAATCATGTAACCCATTTTATACTGAGAATAATGGACAAAAGTAACATCAAGTTGTATTACTTTAACATAGCATTTATATTTGAAAAAAGCTGTCTTCAATAAAATAATAAAAGGAAAATACAGATTACCACAATAAAATTTAAAATCATAAATTTACTTTCCTAGTAAATAAAGAAGCATAATATAAATAAAATAAGCAATTTAAATCTGCTTCTCAATATTATTCTCTTAATGCATAAGTGACTGCAATTTGTATATGTAGTTTAAACTAGAAAAATATTAGGGTCTATTTCCTTTTAATAATGTTACTCTGAGATATATTTTTTAAGAAACACATAATCATCCTATATGAAAATTATTTATAAGACTAAGGGAAATAAAAACTGTCACAGAAAAATGGCTCATACAATGATGACATATTAGAATATAATCATAAAATCATAAGCATTAACATTTATTAAGTTTCACGGGGCATATGGCATGATAATCTGTGAGAATTTCATCTTACAAATTTTAAAATAATTAACAGGAATCTGTTAAAAATTTTTAAGAAAATGATATAATTTATTTAATGGAAAATAGTAGTACATTTTGCAGAAAAAAATTAATGTAACTTGTAAGAGATCAGAACAATTACTTGTATGAGTCTGATGGACGTGGTTTGTTTTCCAACCCATTCTCGGTCCATTCTATGAAACTTGGCAAAATACAGGTGGCTATAAAGTTCATGTGCAATTTAAAATCATGCATAAACTTGATGGTCACCCAGTATATTGAGTTTACTTTATGCTGAATCTACACTAAGAGCTAGCTTTCATCGTTTGGAATTTTGATTAACTAGCCAATACAGAAAGCAACAAACAGATACTTATAGAATTGTACACTATAAACTAGAACACTTTCATCAGGATAGTATTAAATCAGTCATCCTGAACTTAAAGGGCTTCTAAGGTGGAATTTCTATAATTTGATATATCCTCTTAAATCACTGAAGTATCCTTGGGGAAATTAAATGAACTGCTCATATTTATATATTCAAATGGTGATGGCTGATTCTTAGGTATTTAGTAGCTGGGCTAACCAATAAATTCTGACTTTTCAAGGACAAAACAAAGTAGAAAGCTCAAGGTGAAAAGAAATGTACATTTAGAAGTTTATCCATAGAAATTCTCTGTTTTTCCAAGAGGAGGAGAGTCTGAAAACCATAATCCTCTCTGATAAATAAGATGATACACTGATAATATTAAACATATCCAGTAGCAGCTTACACCTGATGTTTGTATAGACCAGAGGAAGGAGGCAGGCAGTAACAAACAACAAATTTTTCCAACAATTTTTAGAAAAAATTTATAAGAAATACTGAAACTTAAGAAAAGTCTGTCCATTAATCTACTTGTTTATTAGAACTGAGCAAAGACTATGTATCAGATGGACAACCAGTTCTTAAAATATCTTGTTCTGTAGGAGCAATCTGCTCTGTAATTTACATACACCTTCAAATACTGCTAAGAAATATAACAATTAGATTATTCTACCACATTTATTGGTAGTCGTTGGTGACTCACCTTATCCTTATTTTAATCTAAAGTTAAATAAAGAATTGCTCCACATATTTTAGCCTTTTCATAAATCAAGAAATAAAATATTGAAATTTTGGCTTGATTACACCTGTGGTAGTCAATAATGTCCAAAACCCTCTAAATAGCAGACAAAACTTTATATAAAGAAATAACATTGTCAAGTATAACAGGTGAGGACTATATACATAAAGAACATGAAAGTATTGTACATACACTATTAGTAGGAGAATGGTATCCATAAAGTTGAAGACGCTGACATAGAGCACAAAGGGCCAAATGAAGTGTCATATTTCAGAATGAACCCAAGTATAGCAAAAGAAAAAAAGAAAAAGATGACAAAATAATCAATTAGGAAGGGCAAATCATTATGCTACATTCTATATAGAGCACACACAAGTGGGATAAATGTTAAAGATGAGTAGCAAAGTTTTAAAATCTCATATAATTAATTAAACATTAAATGAATCTGTGCTCCTTTAACCCAATAGAACTAGTGTGTTGAGGACAACAGTTCCTCTTAAATAAGCAGTTTTATTCAGACATGCTTCAGCAATTCTACATGGCATGGGGCAAAGTCTAGATGCAGCAGGATGGCAGTGGAAGTGGGATGGAACCTGCTGGGGCCCCCTGTCTGCTGTTATTAGCCTTGCAACATGAAGCAGGTCAGTTCACCTCTTAAAACTGTCTTCTCATCTGCAGAACAGATACTGTACTTACCTGGGAGAACTGTAAGGAAGACTGAATGGGAGTAACATTTATAATGAACATAGCACAGATTAGAACATGATAAATGTCCCAAGAAATATTATGTTCATTTCCTCCTTTTCTTCTGAAACACAGTTGTATTTCAGCAAGTATTTTTAAGTTTAGTTTTGACTTAATCTTCATTTGGGGAATGTTAATATTCAGTTTAAAGTAGCTATCTGGTTCTACTAATTTAAGGAGAACTTTAAGCTTCACTATTAGCCAACCTTTTTGAATGTTTATTATATTTTATATACTATTAAGTGGCTATGTGTTTTAACCCTTTTAAGTCACATGTGATCACGACCCCTAATATCCTCATTGTACAAATGAAAAGAAATGAGGCACACAGGGGTCAAGGCTATGGTTCAAGGTCACCCAGGTAATGAGTGGCTGGGCTAAGATTCCAATCCCCCAAAGCTGCCTCTTGAGCCTGTGCTATGTCTCTCTTATGTAATAAGTTAAATTTTAATTGCTTCAATTCTACTAAAATATTCTAAGAATATATGGAATCATATTGTCTTTTCTATCACCCTGAAAGCACCATCTTGTACAACTAAAGTGATATGAAATAAAATCTCAGTTCAGACTTCTATTAAATGTGACTATTAATAAGTTAACACTAATTATTATTATTGTTAAGCAGTAATGAGAGAGCTGTATTACCCCCGAGTTAGCTTAGAGGCTGTACTAAAGATTATTTCTGAATTTCTTTAAGAAATAGTTCTGATAGCTAAATTATATACCTGAGATTTCAGGAACACTATTTAAATAAATTATACTAATTAAATAAATTATTTATAAAGATAAATACCTCTGAGGTGCCCACCTGTGGAGATCAATGACTTTCATTAAGTATTTTTTAACATATAAACAAATTATCCATTACTTATAAATTATTTTTACTGTTCTTTAAAACAACTATCTTTCCCCCGTATGTTTGCTAGGGAGAGCTTCACTGACCTATACGCATATAAAATAATAAAATTCAGGGTATTCTGGTGTAATTCAGACAGACTTCCCCTAATTAATTCAAGTTAATGAAATTTTACTACAACACTAGTTTGAAATATTTCCATTAAATCAATATTAAATTTCCTTTACCTTGGCTGCTATGAAGCTCAGACCCAAGCTTTGTGCTTACACTGTAGATTTTCCCAGTCTGCGTTGTCTGCTATGATTTCTCCCTTTCCTCTTTCCCTTTGTAACTTGATGGATGTGTTTCAGTAAATGTTAATGATTAAAATAGTCTCAGATTTTTTACTGAAAGATCAGTAAGTCCTCTCTGGAAGTAGTATAAATAAACAAAACAATTAAATTTCTATTCAATGAAATGCTACCTACTCTCTTGTTTTATCAATGGATTTATTAACATAATTCAACCTCCTTATATGATATTTTATTAACAACTCGCCTACTGAATTATAGTCTGTGAGATGTAATCTATCAAAATTAAAATATCTGTTACTCTTTCTGTATATTATCTACAGGAACTAAAATTTAAGAAGGCATTCCATTTCTAAGTCTTGTTAATAATCGCTTGTTAATTCTCTACTCTTGTTCATAATATAAGCAGTTACATTTATGGGGCTATTCATATAGGATTTATTAGTTAAAATTTAAAAACCATGAGACCTAAATTAAATAGAGAACTACTAACGCCCCTTTTAATACTTGGCTAAATTATAATTAGCTTTTTGATTTTTTAAAGACTGTCTTCCATAAACTTTGTCAACAGTGTACTGGGGGAAGTTCAACTACTCATAATTATATTGTACTCAAATATCCTATGAAACAAAATAATTCTGATTATGTGCTTTTATACAACTAAGTACATATACATACTTAATAAATAAATATATTCAGATTAAATATGGTACTATCAGTTACAGACAATCCATGTCTGTAATGTCCGATTATACCTACAAATAATAAAAAATGTTACAATTATCTAAATTATTTGAATTCCATGGAGAGCAATTAAACTACTGCACAGGGCCACTAATTTGAAAAAGGAACAATAATCACTTATACACCAACCAGACTCACTATGTTTTCTGGTACATAAGTACCAGATGAGGAAATATGGTGCAGTAGATGAAAGTGCAGGTATCAGAAATGGGTTCAGTTCTTTGGCTTTGCCATTTAATAGGTATGTAAGTTTGGACAAGATACTTAGCTTCTCCTCATCTATAATTAGAGATAAGAAAATTTGGGGGTAAATTCAATGAGAAAACGCATGCTAAGTTCCTAGTGTAGCGACAGTCAGGTCTCAGTACTTGCTGTTTTTATTATGGGAACCTGGCCTATGGTCAGGCTCAAATGCCTGGGACAAACAAAAAGAAAACTGGTAGGAAGTGGAGGGAAATGTTACTTACTAACTCTAAGCTCAGAATAAGATGGAAATATGCATCCCAGAAGAAGAATTTGTTATATATATTTTTAAGAATGAAAACAAAATACCACTTGCTTGCATTTGCTTCAACAGTCAGACTGTTTTAATACCACTCAATTTACTCACATTATTAAATCTTTGCAATTCACCTTTAAATTTTTACATGGATAATGATCTGTATTAATCTATCGCATGATATACCCTTCAAATCTCACAGATAACAATATGGATGGAAATGATTTCATGAGGGTGACTATGGATACAGATATTTAATATCAATATTTAACGTAAATATTGATATCGATGCATATCATAAAGTGATTTTACTACATGAGAACTTTAGGAAGCTTTCAAGAAAGGAACAACTCCAAAGCTGCCAACTTTAATTACTGTTTCTCGACATGAATAAATAATTTTCACCTAGAAAACCCGCTTGAGCCCACTATTAAGTTTTCTTACCAGCAAAGCTCGCTTTTCTTCATCTCCTTTCGTTTCTCTCTTCTCATTTTTTTTCCTGAATATCTCCTGAAGCTAATAAAGAAATCAGTCAGGAAAAAAATACCAAACAAAAGTTTCTGGGCACATAACTACCATCAAGTACTAGCAATATTCCACAAAGAACAGTTAGATTTATACACTAAGAATATTTAAACTGCTATAGATAAATTTTCTTTTCTTTTTTTTTTTTTTGAGACAGAGCCTCAAGCTGTCCACCTGGGTAGAGTGCCATGGCATCACAGCTCATAGCAACCTCCAACTCCTGGGCTCAAGCGAGTCTCCTGCCTCCGCCTCCCAAGTAGCTGGGACCACAGGCGCCCGCCACAACGCCTGGCCATTTTTTGGTTGCAGCC
>CAUYQV010090479.1:0-13470 GCA_963574575.1 Galagoides demidoff
CGCCACAATGCCTGGCCATTTTTTGGTTGCAGCCATCATTGTTGTTTGGCGGGCCCGGGCTGGGGATTCGAACCCGCCACCTTAGGTGTACGTGGCTGGCGCCTTAGCCGATTGAGCCACAGGCGCCGAGCCTCATTTGTCCATTTTTAAATGAGATTGTTTGCTTTTTCCTTTTGCTGTTGAACTCATTGTGTTTCTCGTATATTCTGGCTATTGATCCCTTGTCAGATAAATAGTTTGCACGTTTTTCCTACTCTGCAGGTTGTCTTTTCATTCTATTGATTGTTTCCTTTGCTGTGCAGATGCTTTTTAGGTTTCTATAATACTATTTATTTTTGCTTTTGTCTTCTTGTCTATAAAATCTTTATGCAGAGCAATGTCCTGAAGCATTTCCCCTATGGTTTCCCAGTAGTTTCATAGTTTCTGGTGCTAAGTTTAAGTTTTTAATCAACTTTGAGTTGATTTTTATGTATAATGAGAGATGGATTTAGTTTCATTCTTTTGCATATGGATATACAGTTTTCCCAGAAACTATTATTGAAGAGACTGTTCTTTTCTCAATCAGGGTTCTTTGCATCTTTGTTAAAAATCAGCTGGCTATAAATACGTGGATTTATTTCTGGGTTCTCTATTCTGTTCCATTGATCTGTATATCTGTTTCTATGCCAGTAGCATGCTGTTTTGCTTACTATAGTTTTGTAGTTTGTTTTCTGAAGTCAAGTGGTATGATGGCTCTAGCTTGGTTTTTGGTCAGAATTACTTTGCCTAGTTGGTGTCTTCTGTAGTTTTATATGAATCTTAGATTTTTTTTTCTATTTCTGTGAAGAATTCCATTAGTATTTTGGTAGGAATTACCTTGAATCTGTAGATCTCTTGGGTAGTATGATTATTTTGACAGCATTAATTCGTTATCCATGATCATGGGAAGCCTTACTCTTTGTGTGTGTGAATGTGCCCTCTTCAATTTCCTTTGCCAGAATCTTATTGTTTTCCTCACATAGAGATTTTCTTCATTAAACTTCTTCCTAGCTATTATAAATGGGATTGCTTTCTTGATTTCTTTTCCAGCTAATTTATTGTTGGGGTATAGAAACTACACACTAGTGGATTTTACACATTAAATTAACATATAAAATGTTGCATGTTACTCAGCAAATTTATTGAATTCATTTATTTATTTGTTCTAAGAGTTTTTTGTTTGTTTGTTTGCTTTTGTGTGTGTGTGGAGTCCTTAGGTTTTTCTATATGTAAGAAAGAGCATGCCATCTGCAAACAGAAACAATTTGATTCCTCCTTTCTAATTTGGGAACATTTATTTTTTTCTCTTACCTAATTAATTGCTCTGGCTAGGACTTCCATTACCATGTTGGATAAGAGTAGTGAGAGTGGGCATCTTTGTATTGTTCTAAATGTAAACCTTTCAGCATTTTCCCAGTGTGATATGTGCTGAAGGTTTATTACAGCACTTATTGCATTGATGTATATTCTTCTGTACCTATTTTTTTTTATCACGAAGGGAAGTTGAATTCTATAAGATGCTTTTTATATCTCTATTGAGATGATCATACTGTTTCTGTCCTTTACTCTATTGATGTGATGTACTACGATTACTAATTTGAATATACTAAACTTTTCTTACATCCCTGAGATAAATCCTACTTGATTCTATGAAGGTGTATAATCTTTTTAATATGCTGTTGTATTTGCCGTTCTAGTATTTTGTTGAGAACTTTTGCATCTATGTTCATTGGAAATATTGACCTTTAGTTTCCATTGTTGTTGTTATTGTGTGTTTGTTTGGTTTTAGTATCAGGGCAATTCTGGTCTCATAATTCCCTCTCCTTCAATTCTTTGGAATAGTTTGAGAAGAATTAGTTTTAGTTTTTCTTTAAACATTTGGTAGAATTTAGCAATAAAGTCATCTGGTCCTGGAATTTTCTTTGTTGAGAAGCATTTTATTGCTAATTCAATCTCATTACCTGTTAATGGTCTATTCAGGTTTTCTGTTTCTTCTTGGTTTAATCTTGGTAGGTTGTGTGTGTCCAGGAATGTATCCATTTCCTCTAGTTTCCAATTTGTTGGTGTCTATTGCTGTTTATAGTAGCCTCTCACAATTCTTTGTATTGCTGTGTTATCAGTTGTAATATCTCCTTTTCATTTCTGATTTTATTTATTTGAGTCTTTTTCTTGGTCTAGCTAAGAGTTTGTCAATTATACATTTTCACAAAATGTCAAATTTTTGTATTTCTGAACTTTTTAATTCTCAATTTTATTCATTTCTGCTCTTGTTTGTTGTTTATTTTCTTCTCTTAATTTTGGGTTTGGCTTATTTTTATTTTTCTAGTTCTTTGAAATGTATCATTAAGTTATTTGAAATCTTCCTTTTTTAATATAGGCATTTATTGCTATAAACTTCCCTGTTAGTGTTGCTTTTACTGTATCGAATAGATTTTTGTGTGTTATGTTTCTATTTTCACTTTCTTCAAGAAATTTTTAAATTTTCTTCTTGACTTCTTCACTGGCTTATTGGTAGTTTAGGAGCATGTTATATTTTCATGTATTTGTACAATTTCCAAAGTTCCTTTTCTTATTGACTTCTCGTTCTATTCCATTATGGTCAGAAAAGATACTTGTCATAATTTCAATTAAAAAATTTTTTTGAAATTTGTCCTATGACCTATAATATGGTCAATCCTGGAGAATGTTCTGTGGGTTGATGAAAAGGCTATGTATTCTATAACTGTTGGATATTCCACAAATTTCTGTTAGGCCCATTTTGTTTAAAGAGTAGTTTAAATCTAATGTTCCTTTGTTGATAGTCTGTCTAGATGATCTGTCTAATGCTGGGAGTGGGATATTCAAGTTCTCAACTGTTATTGTATTGCAGTCTATCTCTCCTTTTAGATATAATAATTTAATAATATTTTTCTTATACACAGAGGATGACAAAAACATATACATATTTTAAGAAAGAAAAAAACTGTATTAAATTACTCAATACCTACTACCAACAAAAGATGAATACAAGTCATATTGAGCAACTCTTGAATTGCAGAAGTCTAATGTGACTTGAATATTGCAAATTCAATACAGTTTTTCCCTTTCTTTAAATGTATATGCATTTCTTTTGCACCATCTGTGTTTGGGTGCTCTCGCATTAGGGGTACGTATATTTACAACTGTTATATTGTCTTGCTGAATCCATCTCTTTATCATTATATAATGGCTTTCTTTGTCTTCTTTTACAGCTTTGGAGTTAAATTCTATTTTATCTGATATAGTGTAGCTACTCTTGCTTGTTTTTGGTTTCTATTCTTGTGAAATACCTTTTTCTATCCCTTCATTCTCAGTCTATGCTGTCTTTGCAGGTGAAGTGTTTTTCTTGTAGGCAGCATACAGTTGGGTCATTTTATTGTCCATGTTTCCAATATACATCTTTAAACAGGACAATTTAATCTGCTTACATTTAAGGCTATTCATATCATTTTGATAATTGTTTTCTCCTTGCTTTGTATATATTCTTTTTCTTTTCTTCCTCTCTTATTGTTTATGTTTGCAGTTTGGTGGTTTCTAAATAGCGATGAGTTTTGATTTCTTCAGCTATGTTTTTAATCAATTTGAAATAATAGGACATAGAAAAATTATTTTTTACTAATGAAAAGAAGAAAGCAAGAAAAGATTATTACAACAGGGCAATATCTGTTCAGGGGTGCATTACTTATGTTGACATCATTTTGTTTTTCTTCCTCCTCTCTATTGGATGCTATTATTATCTCTATTTTACTGTTGAGGAAACTGAGGCTTAAGAGGTTAAGTGACTTATTCCAGGTCACCCAGCTGAGATGTGCCAGAACTGGTGAAGCTTTGACTGTAAAAATGCTGAACCTATGTTTTTTTTTTTTAAATTTATTTAATTTTTTTAAACTTCAGATTAATATGAGTGTACAAATGGTTAGGTTCATTGTTTTCTGAACCTATATTTTAACCAGGATATTTTTCTGTCTTGGATGTGACAGTCTCCTACAAGAAGAACTTAGGCAATTCTAAGCAGCTGGTGAGATGAGAAAAGAACCTTAAATGTAAGGGTTACTGTCTTTATTGGACTTTTTAAGCCTCCAGTTAAATATTTGTCCAGAAGTTTGTGGGCCAGAGACCCTATGATCATACACTTACATCACCAAAAGCTCTCTGTTCTCCCTGTCCCCAGTGGGAAGAGAAAGGGGGTGATAAAGGTGTATGGAGATGGTTTTAGGTTGTCAGGTGAGCGAGCAAGTGCAGTCCCAGGGCAGAGGAAGCAGAGTCTAAGGCTAGTTAAGACAGCTATACTTTATGGCTTACTAATGAATTCCATTTTATAGCTCAACTCCCTTAAGTTGTCTCTTCCTGTGATTAATTCTTATTCTCCTAGTTTCCTTTAAGCAGACTGTTGTTGATAGGGAGTGTTCAGTGTTGAATGAGTAAAATGTACTAATGCATGTTCTCTTCAGCCAGAGATAACCTGGCTTTAAACATGATGAATGTGACTTTTACAAGGGAAGATATCATCAGGAAAGGGGGCTCGAGGCTTTTGCGTTGGACAGTCAGATATAAGCTCATTGTCTGTCTAGCAGCATTTCAATCTCCCTCTTTCTCTCTCCTGACCATTTTGAATAACTTAATTTTTCTGTCAGTGTCCCTAAAATGAAGTGATTTACTGATGTAAATAACCCAACTGACCGCTTTCTGGATTTAATCAACTTTTTTTATTACCCGAAAAGTATTCCACACCTTTTTCTCCCAAAGTTAACAATGATAAAAATAAGCAGAATTTCTGGGAAAACCATAGAGCTTAGACGTCATTAAGTTACTTAGGATTGGAAGTGACTTTTTTGGGGGAGGGTGGGAGACCAGAGACCTTCATTCCCCTATGTGTGTTTGTGCTCAGACTTGGAGAGAGAACAGTGAGGATTTTCTAGTTAGAATTATATGCTTAGTAATTCAACTATGAAGTCTTGATACCATAATAATAATCATAATTTTTGCCTAGGCCACCAAAATATATAAAATAAACCTACAAATCATTGTGATTGTTATTTATGGGGATGTATTAAATATTGAGAATATCGTAGATGAGGGGGAAGGCTGGCACCTTGGTTGGGACTAAGAGCAGATGCCCACACATCGTATGTGCCTACTTGAAAATGGAGGAAGAAAAAAAAAGCTATCTTTGCATGAACAAATTATTTGCACATCTATTTTCTTCCAGTTTCTAGGATCTCTTCCATGCTGGCAGAGGAAGACTTTAGTTTAAAAAGGGGGGAAAAAAGCTCTCTTTCAGAACTGATAACCAAATAAAATACTGTTTTATTTTCTGTCTAATAAGCACAAGAAGTTCCATAACTCCCTTGATTAAGCATATTATCCTTCTTCAGAAAGTCAGCATGATTTATGCAAAAAGTGATTTGGACATACTTTCTCCGGCCATGGAGATTTCATAATTCCTGGTGTATGTCTGGAAAATCTCCTCTCGTCGTGAGTCCAAACCAAATTAATGTCTTTCAGAGTGACCTGAGGAATTAATGAGGTTTTTGCTGTCAGTTCTACCCATCCAGGGTCAAGTAAATCATTTGCTGGCTCTCAGGACACTGTTTGTCTGCTGCCTTTCTGACTCCACGTTCAATGATAACAACGTTGCAGATGCCTTTGAAATACGGCATCACCGACACTCTCTGTCCATCTGCTGGGACATATTTTAGGCTCTGCTTCTCTTTCTGCTGTAAACTAGGCCTTTAATGGAGTCGGTAATTGCTGATAAATGGGGTATCAATGAAGTCAGTGTACTGGAGGTTTCCCCATTCTTTTCTGCTGATGCGTGCTATTTAAATCTCCTCTGACGTTCCTCAAAATTATTGTGTGCCCAGCTTTTTAATTCCCCTACTGGTGTTCTTGGCCGAAGACAGACTTATTTTTTTCCTTCTTTCTGGACAAACTAAAGCTGGATAGTAAGAGACTTTCCTGGGGAGCCTTTTGTTCTTATAAGAAGCAGTTCTCAGATCTGCTGTAGGGTCACGTCCACAGAACTGGTTGCAGTCTTGCCGATTTTTTTACTCCTCTCCCAACATCCACATGCTGGGTTCAGCTCCTTTGCAACCCTAAACTGTGAGATAATTTAAAGTCTTCAATTGTCTTTAAATTGACTTATCTGGTATCTCTGTACTATAGGTTAGGAGTTTTAGTGTTTGTCGCTAAACTTCATCATCATTTTTTGCCTTTCTTTAACTGTTTATAGGTGGGAGATTAATAGTAAAAGCAATAATTATCTCCTTCTACTCTATTCTCCTTGTTTTCTTTAATTTCTTTACTTCTTATGAATATGTGGTTGCGTTACAGTTACCGATAAGATAACCCAGAAAGGTCAGGTAATGTTTTATAAGGATCCCTAGTTATATATTCAGAGGAACCAGGAGCTTGTTGCTTTCATTTACTCTTTCAAAATAGAAAAACCTAGGGAAGTTGTAGATCAACCACAGCTACCAAATAGCCATAGAGATATAAGCATGTTCTAATAGAGGCATAAAAGGTTAAAGTCTGGTCTGAGTGCCCTTGGCCTCCTAGAACCTCAGTTTCCTCATCTGTGAAATGGGCTTGATCATAGGTGCCTTACTTACCAGCCAGTGTTTGGGAATGCTGGCACTGGGGCTTGCTAACATTTTTGAGCACTTATGTGTTAAATAAGGAGATAAACACCTTTACTGTTTTATTTCATGTAATCTTCTTAATAACTTTATGGGGCAAGTACTATTTAATATCACTATTTTACTGACAAGGAGATAGAGATATTAATAAAATTATTGATTTCGTTATAAAATCAATTTTACAGTTTAAAAAATGTTTTTGCATTTTATAGTTCTTACTATTTCTAAGCACTTTGACATACATTATTTCATCTTTCCCTCTCCTAAACTTTGTTAGGTATTTATTGTTAGTTTTCTTTCATTGCAATTCAAGGAAAGGCCACGGGGCTTTCTCAAAGTCACACTAACCAGGATAGGCAGTGCTCCTGCTTGAGAGAGGCATAGTAACTGCAAATGTGGTTTTAAAAAAGACAGATTAATGTTATATTTAAGGTGCCCAGTTGTCTTTGGTATGATTTGATCTATTAACAGAGAACTGCAAACAGCCTTGCCACCTACAAATCTGAGATTAGACTACAAAACAAACAAAACCAAGCTGTCATGGGCAAGCAAATGATAACCAAATAAGGAAGGAGGAAGGTGGGGGAATATGTGGAAGAAAATGCCGACTTAAATGAGGAACTTTAGGGAATGTGATGAAAATTGGGTCAGAGGTTGAGCAGACACACTAAGGCACAATTTTGGTAAAACTGAAAATGTCAGGCAGGCTAACCTCTCATTCATTTTTGGTTTTGTTCAGCTGGGAAATACCTTAGAAGTTTTTCTTCTGTGGCTTGTTTCTCATTTATTGGAAAGAGGTTTGTGGTATGTGGAGCTATTTACATTTTAAAGAAAGCAAAACGTTTAGGTAAAGATGAGAATTAAATTCAAGGCACAGAGCTGGAAGAGGTTCCCTTGAATGGCAAAGATTTGCTTATGTGTTTTTCTAAGTCCTTGGTCTTAACCATCCCATCATAGACAGAGGTGCTCCCCCATTGCAAAGGGCCAGCTGGAACATGTGTGTGGGTCCATGGGTGTGGTGGAGAGAAGGAGGGTTTTGTTCCTCTATTAAGAACAGAGAATAGAATTGTTTAGCTAGGAACAAGTATAGTAAGGGTGCATGGTTTGAATAGGAACCTCAGAAATCAGGCACACAGGGCCGTTGTACTTGGTGAGACTAGAGTAGCTGCTCAACCTGATTTCTTTGTAAAGTCTTAAATTTGAAACTCTTAACTCTGACCTGCTAGTGCAAAGTCCTGGTCTAATCAATGGATACCTGAGCCTCATTTTTTTTGTCCTGGAAAATGGGAGGTGTCAGGGCAGGGAGGATAACACCTAGATCCCAGGACTATGGTGGGCATGAGAAGGGATAAACTGTGAAAGGTTTTAAGACTTAACAACTACCTAAGTATTAATCATTATTAGATCTCCTCTCCCCAACATTTTTAGTAAAATAGAGCACCCCCTTGAAGCCACAAGGAGGCCAAGCAGATATGTGGGCAACACAGGGTGGGAGGTTTGCACTCTATATCGTGATGGTGGTGCAGGGTGACAGCAGGACACAGGCAGATTCTGGCTTGACTGTGTGTGATTTGGAGATTGACAAAGCCTTCCTTTTCACTGGAGTCTCTGCCTTCTCTTCCACTAATTACCTTCCTTCATCAGTAGCCCCCTACTCCCAATGAGCACACAGGCCTTGAAAGTGTAATAAGTAATTTATTTCCCAGAATTCAGAACCAAAATGTTTTACCTTCTGGATCCTCTGCTGGCCAGCTGAAAGTAAACTACAGCTTAGTCTTACCTAATTTCCTAGTAAATGCTGAAGTACATCATAAAGCAGAAATGAAATGAAATACTTGGGAATTTCTTATGCACCAACCACAGGCGGCAGAATGTGGTCCTGCTTTCTCAGACTGCCTCTGTGGAGGCTGCTATGTCTATGAAGGTAATAGCATCTTCTTTTTACTTATGCAAAAATGTCTTCTTGCCCACTAGCCTCACAAATTAAACCCTCGTTTAAGTGAGAAGACAGACGGGGAAATCTCATTCCTTAGAGCTTCTGGTCGCTTTGTCATAACCTTCAAAAGATGGGGCTGGTTTGGTTACTGCCGACGGTGCTTTAAACCATCCTGGTGCTGAATGGGTCAGACAGGCTGGTGACCTTATCCCATGGTGCCCGCAAATTGAACAAATGACTAAATGAATGAAGGAATGTGTGAAATCATCTATCCCCAGTAAGCAGCAAAGAAGTATGTTTCTGGATGAAGAACAGAACCATTGGAAGGACCTGAGTGGTGGGAAGAGAACCTTTACCACCTCCTTCCTAGCTAGGAAGAGTGATGATATTTTGACTTGGAGGATGCTTCTAGGGGGAGAATGTGGGCTCAAAAGCAGGATGCAGGGTAGTAGCCAGCCTGTAAGGCAGACTACAGAGGGCCTTGGAGCCAGGCTGAGCAATGTGGGCTCTTCCTGAAGGTAGGAAGACAGCAGACATTTTTCTGCCCAAATATGATGTGCATGTGGACACCTCTCTCCCTCATTCTTCCTCTATCTTCTATCATCATCTGTGTTCTATCATTCATTATATCTCTATTTCTATCATCTATATCTGTCACCTATCTTATCCATATCTCTGTTATGAACTGAACTATGTCACCCAAAGTCATATCTTGAAGACCTAACTCCAAATCACTACATCTGTAGATAAGGCTTTTAGAGATAATTAAGATTGAAGGAGGTCATAAGAGAGGGACCCTAATCAGGTAAGACTGGTGGTCTTATAAGAAGAGGAAGAAAGAGAGATATCATTTTCTTTTTCTGAGTATATACACTGAGGCAAGGCCATGAGAGGACATAGTGAAAAGGCAACTGCCTGCAACCTGAGGAGAGAGCCCTCCCCAGACACCAAGCCTGCTGGCACCTTGATCTTGGACTCCTTGGCTGGAAGTGGAGAAATAAATTTCTGTTGGTTAAACTCCCACTCTAGGCAACCCAGGCTGACTAAGATAAAGAAACAAAATGGAAATAGCCAATGTTCCAGCCCTAATCAGGATGTGGCAAGACTGGCCATCTTGGGATTGTGTAGGGAATCTTAGTAAGGGGTGGGGACAACAGAACATCTCGAGAGATGGGGTGGAGAGAGACCAGCTCCCCAGAGAAAGTCCAGGTGGTTCCATCCTGAAACCATGGCCTTCAGCATATTTTGCTGAAGCGTATTTTGGGGCTTTGCTGTATTATCGAGAATACTCGAATACTCGATGAATAGAGAGGAGACTCACATTGTGGACTGAAGTTTGCAGATGTCTCCCAGAAGTGAGTCTCTTCAGGTGGGGGTGCCAAGATGCAGGCCGGCACTGGGCAGGTGTGGCTGCAGCAATGAATGTGATGAACAGAGGTGGGGTCAGCCAGTGGGGGGCCTGGGGCAGGGGCTGGCTTGAGATTCATGCTGTGGTGATACCCCATATGCTGCAACCACAAGCCTGCATTTTCTTTACACCGTATCAAAACCCCATCGGCATGTGGAATGGCAAATACAGAAGGGGTTTACAAGCTATGTTTCTAATAGGAAACGTTTGGGTAACAACAGTGATCTGTGGTGACATTGCTTATGAATGTCCAACTTCTTTTCTCATCACTATAGGATTTCGCAGCTATCTAGCCAGTCAGGGATTACAAAGATAGGATGTAAGTGTTACTGTATAGCTTGTGGAAAAATTGATTACTAATAGGTTTTAATTAAGTATAGGTTTAAGCTGTTAAAAGCACAATGACTCACCAATAGGTGTGCGAGGGACTTCCTCCTTCAATTCTGTTTTCACTTGGAACACCCCCCGTTCCTCTCTCTTACCCCAAGAATGATATTTTTCTTGCTGGTTGTCAGTCCTACATGATCCCCATGGGACTGGGCAAATAGAAACCTTCTGCCTCATCATAATGGCTAATAATACCAGATCTCTGCCAGGAAAATTTCAAAATAAGAGAACTAGTTGAGAAAAGCAGTTGCCACATATTTATGGCCTTGAATGTGCTCGTCACCATGCCATCTCCTCTTACGCATTTCCCCTTTTCCCCCCAATCACCATTGTGTTTTTACTCCATTTTTGGAGAGTGTCATTTTGAGGAATAAATGGCCTTAGTTAGATATACACAGGCCTGTTCTGGTGACCTCCAGCAGGGTGGGTCTGACCAGGAGCGGCTAGGGCATGGACTGACCTTTGCCCAGTGGGCTGGGAGGAGATGACTTGAGGAAATTGAGTCTAATAGGCAGAACAGGTGGCAAACTAGCAGGTGCCAGGCATAAAGAGAGTCAAAATAATGTGACAGGGAGTCTAGCTAGGCCAATAAGGCAAAACTGTGGCATTAATAGACAGGGATCACACTAATGACTACCATTTATTGAAGCTCTTTCCCATGTTCTGGATACTATTAGATTATTTCATTGTAATATCTCTGACTCTGGTGTAGAACTGATGCTTTAACAAATTCAATATTATTTAAGGCACACTCATGTCAACCACTCATGGTAAAGATTATTACTAATGTGATTGTAATGTAATGTGTACAGATGAGGAAACTAAAGTACTGAGGGGTTTAAGCAAGTCCCAGGCCACACGGCTAATAAGTGGCAGGGCTATGACTTAAGTGCAGAGCTGACTCCAAAGGCAAAGGCTGTGCTCTCCCTCTTCCTGTCCTCACCAACCCCTGCGATGCCTGGATAGCCTGTGGCCAGAGAGAAGCAGCTCACCTATCCAAGCAGCGGGCCAGCTTCTCATACTTTGCCACTCCAGCCCTGGAGGCCAGGGGCACTGTGTGATCTGTGGAGGCTCTGATGCTCATTATTGTAAGGAATTTACCATCCAGGAGAAGGATAGAAATGGCTGCTCAGAAATTGTTAATTTGGGGAGCTCTAAGACAGACCTCTTCTATGAACACAAAAAATGTGGCTTCAGGAAAAGATGATTGGTGGGGGGTGGATGGCAACTTCTTCCCCACATCAGGCTGCTGCAGCTGCCAGAAAAGATGTCTACTACTACCAGCAGAAAGGGAATGGAGCCCCTAGCATACCCAGAATTGCCTACTGGTGATTGCCTCCCTTTCCTCTCCCCTCACCTAGACATGTAGTAGGGATGGAAAAAGATTCTTCACAGAGAAACCTGGCAGATTAGACAAGAGAAAAATTAATAGGTTAATTAATATTTTTTTTCTTGAATTTGAGAAGCAAAACTATTTTCCACATGGGTGGAATAATCTTTACCATGAGTGGTTGACATGAGTGTGCGTTAAATGATGGTGCACACTACAT
Organism: Galagoides demidoff; assembly: GCA_963574575.1. Taxonomy (NCBI): domain Eukaryota; kingdom Metazoa; phylum Chordata; class Mammalia; order Primates; family Galagidae; genus Galagoides; species Galagoides demidoff. Next base: position 11,956 of record CAUYQV010090479.1, read on the forward strand.
GTGGAAGCTCTCTACACTAAGAGCTTCTGGAAAGGAATACTATTTTAGTCTTCTCTTTAAGGAGGCGACTATGAAGTTCACACACTGGAAAACATGTTCTTGTAGCAGCTCTGATGGTAGTTGTTTCTGAGGGACCTTGAGTATGTGGTGGGGAGCTACTAGAACATTAAATGTGGGCATTTGATCTTGTAATGCTTACCAGGTGGTGCTGCTTTCATGTTACTTTCCTTCTGAAAAATTGGCAACTATTCCTGTTGCTATTATATTAATAAAGTTGGTGTTTATTTTCTGGTTAAAAAAATGTATAATGACCGTTATTTAGGCAAGAGTCTATGGGTCCACTGAGATATCTTTTTGATCTGGGTCAGCTGATCTGGGCTTGGCTTCTCCTCTGTCTGTGGCCTGCTGCCAAGTCAGCTAGTCAGCTGGAAGCTGACTGGTTTAGGATGGCTTCAGCTGGCATGGCCTAGCTTGGTTGGGTTCCATACAGTCTTGCTCCTCCAGGAGGTTAGCCTGAGCTTGTTCAACTGGTGGCAACATTCCAAGAGAAAGAGGAGGAATGTGCAAGTCTTCCCAGGCTGAGGTGTGGACTTTGAGCAGTAATGCTTCTATTGCATTTCATTGAACAAAGCAGGTCACAAGGGCAGTCCAAGTTTAAGGGGTAGGAAATAGATTCTTTCTCTTGGTGGGACAGAGATGCAAAGTCACATTACAAAGGTACAGGTATGGAAAGGAGCAAAGAATTATAGACATTTTCTCAATCTGCCCTATAAGATCACACAGCTGGTTGTTTAAATGTTCTCTTTATATAGATTCAATGGCACAGTTTTCCTCTTATTCCCATGGCTTGATATCATGTGTTGTCTTTTATAAAATTTAATTTTCTTTTGTCAAATTGAGGACTGACTTTCCGTTTTTCATCACCTTGAATAGCCAGAAAATTGCCCAGCAATGCATGGAATAATTTGGTGAAAGGATTTTGAATCAGGGATACTGGCAGAGACTGCTGTTTGTCCAACAAAACCAAACTCTCCCCTCCACGTTTTAGTAGAACTGTGGAGCTTTAGCTAAGCGCAGTTAGAGACTACATTTCCTAGGCTCCCTTACAACCTTGTCAGGCCATGTATCTTACTTCTGGCCCAGGGGATGTGAGGAGGAGAAAGGCAAGGCAAGGAAGGGGCCTGGGCTGCTCTGCCTCTTCCCCTTTTCCTTGGGGTTGGAGGATGGTGAGAGAGAGAGCAGCTAAGTTGTATCTAGAGATAGAAAGCACATAGAGGATAACAGAGTCAACCCAAAAGAACTGGCCTACTTGATTTTGAATTGCAAAATGAGATAAAAACTATAATCTTGGCTCGGCGCCTATGGCTCAATCGGCTAAGGTGGTGGGTTCGAATCCCCAGCCCGGGCCCGCCAAACAACAATGATGGCTGCAACCAAAAAATGGCCGGGCGTTGTGGCGGGCACCTGTGGTCCCAGCTACTTGGGAGGCAGAGTCAGGAGACTCGCTTGAGCCCA
>CAUYQV010090481.1:0-11858 GCA_963574575.1 Galagoides demidoff
TTCTAGAACTAGAATATAAATGTTTTGATACAATGACTAAGCAAATGACATGAAATTTATGTTAACCAGCTTGATGAAAGTATTTCAAATTGTATATGAAAACAGTACAATGTACCCCACGTTTGCATTAATGTATACAGCTATCAATTAATAAAACAAAAAGAAATGTCTTATTTTTGCCTATTTTCTTAAGTGTTCTTATCAGAAAAAGGCTCTGAACTTTGTTGAATGCTTTTTATTGTATCCATTGAGAGGATCATATAGTCTTTGTTTTTGCTTCTACTTATGTGTTAAATTATGTTTATAGATTTGTGTACATCTAACCAGTCTTCCATCCTTGGGGTAAAGCCCATTTGATCATGATGTATAATTTTTAAAAATATGTATCTGTATTCTATTTGCTAGGATATCGTTGAGTATTTTTGTGTTCATATTAATTAGTGAAATTGGTCTGTACTTTTCCTTTTTGTTGGGTTCTTTCTTGGTTTTGGCATCAGAGTGATGTTTGCTTCATACAACATTTTGGAGAAGGCTTCTTTCTTTTTGGAATAGGTTGTGCAATGTAGGTATGAACTAATCTTTAAAGTTTTGGTAGAATTCTGGTGTGAAACCATTTGATCCAGAACTATTTTTTTATTGGAAGCTTTTTTATTGTTGTTGCAATTTTAATCCTTGATATTGCTCTTTTTAAGAGTTCTAATTCTTTCTGATTAAGTCTGGGGAGGTAGTGGGATTCCAGATATTGGTCCATTCCTCCCCATTTTCAAATTTCTGAGCATATAGGGTTTTTTTTTTTTTTTGTAATCAGTGATGATCTTTTGTGGTTTCTATTGTTATTTCCCCTTTTTCATTTCTGACTGAGGTTATTAGAGATCTTGCTTTCCTGTTTCTACTTAATCTGTCAAAGGGTTTATTGACGTATCAATCTCTTCAAAGAACTAACTTTCTGTTTTACTAATCTTCTGAATGGTTCTTTTGTTTTCAATTTCATTTAATTCTGATCTAATTTGAGTTATTATTTTTTTTCTTCTGCTAGGTTTGGGATTAGATTGCTCTTTATTTTTCAGTTCCTTGAGATGGTACGTTAGGTTACTGATTTGTGCTTTACCTGTATTTTTTTTCTTTTTTGGATGGGGGATTTAATGTAGTAAATTTCTCTCTTAGAACTGCTTTTGTGGTATCTCACATGTTTTGATAGTGTGTGGTTTCATTGTTGTTTTGTTTGAGGATGCTAATGATTTTCTTCTTTATTTGCTCCCTGGCCCAGCTATTGTTCAGCATAAAGTTGTTTAGTTGTTATGAATTTGTGTGGGGTTGAAGGTTTTTGTTGGAGTTGAGTTCTACTTTTATTCCATTATGTTCTGAAAGGATACAAGGTATAATTCCTATTCTTTTAAATTTGTTCAGATTTGGTTTGTGCCCTGCAATATGATCAATTTTGGAAAATCGTCCATGGGATGACAATAGGAATGTATACTTTGTATTATTGGGGTGGAGTGTTCTGTGCATGTCTATTAAACCCATTTGTTCTAAAGTCATGTTTAAGTCCAGTACTTCTTTGTTCAGTTTCTGCTTGGAGCATCTGTCTGGTTCAAGACAGGAGAACCAGAGTTATTAAGGTGTTGCAGACTATCATAGTGATCAGATATGTTACAGTTCATTTTATATATTTGGTAGCCTTTAAGTTGAGTGCATAGATATTTAGGATTAAAATGTGTTCTTGTTGTATTGTTCTCTTGACCAATGTATAGTGTCCATTTTTCTTCTTTCTTTACTTTTGTTTGTTTGAATTCCAATCTCTGTGTAAATAAGATGTTGATTCCTCCTTTTTTTCTGATTTCCATTTGTCTGAAGTACTGTTTTCCATCCCTTCACCCTGAATCTTGTTTTGTCATTGGAGGTTAGATGTGTTTTCTGAAAACATCATATACTTGACTTGTGCCTTTGTATTCAGTTAGCCAGCCTGTGCCTCTGCAGTGGTAAATTCAAGCCATTTACATTTATTGAGGGAATTGATAAGTATGGTGGATTTCTGTTTGCCTTGTTTTGTGGAGGTCCATTGCTTAGTTCTATCACTTGCACCATTGTGGAAGGCAGGCTTTGTCTGGATATTTTTTCTGGGTATTTTTATTTTGCTGCTCATCCATTTTGCTGGGTCAGTGCATAAAAGGGGTCTGAATACTTCCTGCAGAGCTGGTTTTGTTGTGAAGAATTTCTTCAATGTTTGCTTGTCAGTATATCTGATTTTCTATAGAATGTGAAACTTAGTTTAGTAGGATACAGAATCTTGGGCTGAAGTTTGTGTTGTTTAAGATCACTAAACAGGGTGACCACTCTTATGGCTTATAAATTTTCTGCTGAAAAGTCCACTGTCACCCTGATATTTTTCCCTTTGTAAGTAAGATATTGCTTATGCCTGACTCCTTGCAGAATTTTCTCTTTCATTTTGACTTTGGTTAAGTTAATTATAGTGTCTAGGAGATCATTTTATTGAACTTGATCATCCTGAAGTTCTGTAACTATCTAGTATTTGTATTACTAGCTCTTTTATAATGCCTAGAAAATTCTCCACAATGATTTCTTGAAGGAGAGCTTCCATGCTTTTAGAACATTTTTCTTCTGTTCTAGGGATTCCCTATAATTTTTATATTTGTGTGCTTTCTGTACTCTCAAATCTTTCTAAGAGATTGCTCTGCTTTTGCTCTCTTCTGACTTTTTGAATGATTGGGCTAGTGAGTTCAAAAGTCTTGTCTTTGAGTTCCAAGATTCTTTCTTCTCCATATTCTACTCTGTTTCTGAGTAGAAACTCTCTCCTGTGTTACATAACTCCTTGAATGAGTATTTCAAGTCTTTGAGCTCTGCTATATCCTTCCTAATTATGTCCAAATCCTTAATGACTTTGTCTTTAATCAATGATTTATTGAGACAGTTTTTGGATTTCTTTTTGGAGTTCTTTTTTGATCTTTTCTTCTGATGCATTCATCTTATTTCCAATCCATATTCTTAATTCAACTTCTGTCATTTTGATAGTTACTTTATGGGTATATATATTCAGCTGTATCTCCCTCATATCTCTTGGGGGAGTTGATCTGCTCTGGTTCTTCTTGCTGCCAGGGTTTTTCTGCTGATTCCTCCCCATGTATTTTTTTCAATTTATGTATTTAAAAAAATTAAGGTAGAACATTAGGGTGTCCCTACATTGATATTGAGAGCTACTCTATTTGGGTTCCCTATGCAGCTCCTAGGATTCAATTGAAGCCTGGAAGGCAGAGCTTAGGCCAACCAAGTAACATACCTATCTGTCAGCAATAAAACCATTTAACTGGCTCTAGGGCCTTTTGAATGCCAAGTTAGGTAGGCTGGTGACAGGACTGGCGACCTAGAAGTGTAGAGCTCTCCAAGCCCCTTGTAAGACTTGTCAGTGCCAAGCAGCAGCTTCTTCTTCCTCCCACTGCTCAGCAGGTAATGGCTGTTTGTCTGCCTGCTCCTATCAGGTTGATATCAGTTTGTAGGCCCTTGGGGCAGGGCTCTCCACTTTTATTCCAGGGCTTGCTGACACCAAGTATCTACTTGTTGCTTTTTCAACAGCTCATTAGATTATTAGGACCATTTGGGTCCTAATCAGAGGCCCTGAGACGTGCAGCTTGCCCCACCCCTTCCTGGATCTGCCAGAAGAAAGTAGCTTAATTAGCTTACTCAGCAGGTGTTTTGGGCCCTTTAGATACTAAAACAGGCTGGGTGGTATCAGTTTTAAGGGCCCCAGGGCATAACATCACCATGCCTCTTCCATGGCCTAAGTGATGTAGCAGCTTTTTGATATACTGACCCACTCAGCTAGGTTTTAAAGCCATTTGGAAACTAAAACTGGTGGTCTGGAATCAGATTCAGAAGCCCCAAGGTGTGGAGCTCACCACTCTTCTTCATCATTGACTGTTTAAATGAGGAATTACTTTTTCCTTTGGCCCTTCCTGGGTACAACGTCCCAAATCTCCCTTTCCAGGATGCATAGTGTAGGGATCTCTGAGACTGGTCTTGTTTTCTCTAAGCTGGGTGGATTAGGTCTGTGGGAGGGACCTCCAGGTGACCCTCCTAGGCTGGGGGTTACTCACACATAGTGATCTGAACTATTCCAGCTAAAATTTCATCCCTGCCAGCAACAAATTTAAAAAGCCGTGGCTTTGCCTGTGGTTGGGGGCAGGAGAATCTGCAGCTTGCAGCATGCTTCCCAGAAATTTCCAGAGTGGGGTCCTCCAAGGTTAGGACCATCCTTCTCCAAGCTGGTAGGGGCTGAGCTGGGGTCAGAATCTCTAGGAATTTCCCCAAAGCCTGAGGAAGTGTGCAGATGATAGTCCAAAACCACCCCACAGAGTGAGGATCGATCCCACCTAGCAGGAAGCAGGCTATTTGAGCCACAGTTTTCTTCTGTGGCAGGGAGAGGGGTGCTCCCAGTTCACTGGGCCAAACAGTGCAGAGACCCCTCCACCCCAAGTGTCTGTCAGATATGGTGGGGAGGCATGGTCCATTGCTTATAACTTTTCTTGCTGGCAGTCATTCCTGCTGGATGCTGATGAGAGAGGAACTGGGCCTCTGAAACACTTGCTTCTGTGCTTATTACTGGATAGGGTCCAAAGTCCCTTCTCCTCTTTGGTGGTTGGGGGTGGGACAGCCCTTCTAGGTTGTCTGAGCTGGGCTAGTATTTCTGACTTTCCCACGTAGAGGGAAGCAGACCCCAGCAGGGAGAACTCTATCTGGCAACCAATGAAAAGGGGGGATGGACTGTGGCCAAAGTCAGCTGGAGCCAAAGCTGCTCACTATTTTGCCAGGCTGGAGGGGGACCCAGAGGAGGACTCACCTAGGGGCAGGAAAGCTGGATTTTTGGTCCCTCTTGGCACACTCCTTGGCATGAGAGTTCTTGTGGTTCATTGCTTATGGAGACTCCTTGAATGGGAGAAAGGGGTCCCCCTTACCCTTCCATTCAGCTTCAGGCTCCTCTGAGTCTGGTTAGTTCCATAACTGTCTGCTGCTCTCTCCCTTCCTTTTCTCATATTGGTCTTCACAGTTTGTCCGACTGGTATTGCTGAATACCTTAATTTCTTCTCCCTGAAATCTACCCCTCCCCCAAATTCAACTGCTCTAAGTTAATTTCAGTCCAATTTTCCTCCTCCTGACTGGGATTGTCTGACAAAAGCTGCCTCTGGTTGACCATCTTGCCCTTTCCTTCTTCATTCCAGTTTTGTTTGTATTTTTTCTACTGACATATTGAGCATATTCCTGGTAGCCATTGGTTTATTTTCTTTGGAGCACAGAGCCTGTGCTCATGTTTTAACTCATTCAATTTAATGAGTGAAATTGAATTATGAGCTCTCCATTTATTCTGGGTATAAGGCCCTATCAGATATACTATTTGCAAATATTTTCTCCATTATGTGGATTTTTTTTTTTTTTAGACAGAATTTCACTCAGTCACTTTGGGGTTGAGTGCTATGGTGTCATAGCTCATGGCAGCTTCAAACTTTTGGGCTGAAGTAATTTCTCTTACTTCAGCCTCCTGAGTGGCTGGGACTACATGCACCCTCCACAACACCCAGCTGTTTTTCAGAGATGAGGTCTTTGCTCTTTCTCAAGCTGCTCTTGAACTCCTAAGCTCAAGCTGCTCTCCACAACACCCAGCTGTTTTTTAGAGATGGGGTCTTTCTCTTGCTCAGGCTGGCTGCTCTTGAACTTCCTAAGCTCAAGCAATCCACCTGCCTTGGTCTCCCAGAGTGCTAGGATTACAGGCATGAACCACTGTGTATGGCCCTACCTGTTACTTTCTTAATGGGGCTTTTATATTTTTAATTTTGATGAAGTCTAATGAATGTATTTTTTCTTTTGTTGTTTATGCTTTTGGCGTGATATCTAAAAAGCATAAACCTTGGATTTGTGCCTAATCCAAGGTCATGAAGAGTTACTTTTTTGTTTTCTTCTAAGAGTTTTATAATTTTAGCTCTTACACTTAGGTCTATGATCACTTTTAAATTAATTTTTATATATGGTATGAGGTAGGAGTCTAACTTCATTTTTTTTTTTTTTTGGCTTGTGGATATCTAGTTATCCCAGTTCAATTTGTTGAAAAGATTATCTTTCTCCTCATTGAATTGTCTTGAGGCTGTTGTCAAAAATCAATCAAACATAGGCTCAGCTCCTGTAGCTCAATGGTTAGGGCACCAGCCACATGCACTGGAGCCAGTGGGTTTGAATCCAGCCCAGGCCTGCCAAACAACAATGACAACACTAATTAAAAAATAGCTGGATAACGTGGTGGATGCCTGTAGTCCCAGCTACTTGAGAGGCTGAGTCAAGAGAATTGTTTAAGCCCAGGAGTTTGAGGTTGCTGTGAGCTGTGATGCCTGATGCCACAGCACTCTACTGATGGTGGCATAGTGAGACTCTGTCTCAAAAAAAGAATCAATCAACTGTGAAATCATATTCATCTGTGATTGCTATTGTACAAGTTAGGGCTCTGAGTCTTGAAAATTTCTACTTTAACTGAATTCAGACTTCACTCAGATTTAACCTGGCTTGATCTTTAAAATCTGTCACTGTTTATTTCTATCTATCTCCAAAGTTTTGTGTATCTCTCTGATGTGTTATGAGCATGTAAGTGAAAAGAGAGAATGCTCTATGGCAGCAGTTCTTAACCTGTGGGTGGCAACCCACAGGAACTGTATTAAAGGGCCGTGGCATTAAGAAAGTTGAGAACCACTGAGCTATGGTAAAGTATTAAGGTTTAAAAATGTTTTTCAAGTATAGTAAATGAGTAAAGGGCTAGGCAAGAAATGTTCATCAAGCTACAGTAAAATATATGGTTCATTCAATGAAAATAGTTGGATCCTTCAGTATCCCACTTTTAATAATGGATAGTGTAACTAGACACAAGATCAACAAGGAAATAGAAGACTTATCATGATTAACCAACTGGACCTAACAAATATCTTTAGATCATTCCATGTAGCAATAGCATGATATACCTTCTTGCAAATGCATATGGAACATTCTCTGGGATAGAACCATAGGCTACCCTGGAAAATAAATAAGCCTTCATAAATTTAAAAGTATTGAAATCATACAAGGTATGTTCCTTGAGCAGAATGAAATGAAATTAGAAATAAATAGAAAAATTGAGGATACAAATGAAATTAGAAAATACTTTAAGATGGATGAAAATGAAGATATAATATACCAAAATTTATGAGATGCAACCAAAGCAGTGATTAAAGAGAAATTTGTAGCTACAAATATCTATACTTCAAAATAAGAAAGATCTTAACAACCCAATCTTTTACCTTAAGAAACTACAAAAAAAGAGAAACTAAGATGAAACTAAGCAGATGGAAAGAAACAAAGATTATAGCATAAATAAATGAAGTAGAGAATAAAAAACCAATATAGCAAATCAGCAAAAGCAAAAGTTGATTCCTTAAAAAGATTGACAAAATGGGTAAGTCTTTAGCTAGACTGTCCAACACAAAAATAGGAAAGACTTGAATTACTAAACCAAGGGTGAAAGAGGTGACATTACTATTAACCTTAAGAAATGAGAAAGGAGCTTGGTGCCTGTAGCTCAGCAGCGAGGGCACCAGACACATACACTGGAGCTGGCAGGTTTGAACCCAGTCTGGGCCTGCCAAAAAACAATGACAATTACAACAACAAAAAAATCCAGGAGTTGTGGCAGGCATCTGTAGTCCCCACTACTTGGGAGGCTGAGACAAGAGAATCTCTTAAGCCCCCGAATTTGAGGTTGCTGAGAGAGGTAATGCCACAGCATTCTAATGAGGGTGACATAGTGAGACTTTGTCTCAAAAAAAAAAAAAGAAATTAAAAAGGATTATAAGGAAATATTATGAACAACTGTATGCCAACAAATCATATAGTATAGATGAAAGGGGAAAATTCCTACAAAGACACAAACTACCAACACCAATTCAAGAAGAAACAGAAAATCTGGATAGAGATATAACAAGAGATTGATTTATTAATTTAGAAACTTGTCACCAAGAGAAACCTATTCTTAAATAACTTAACTTATGAATTCCAGAAAACATTTAAAGGCAATTTAATATTATTTCTTCAAAATAGCTTCCAAATATAAGAAGAGGATGAAACACTGGCAAACTCACTCCATGAAGCCAATATTACCCTGACAGCAAAGCCAGACAAAATACCACAATAAAAGTAAACTACAGGCCACTATTTTTATGAAGGTAGATTCTCACCAAAATACTAGGAAAATGAATTCAGCAATGTATAAAAAGGATTATATCATGACCAAATGAGACTTATCTCAAAAATGCAAAGTTAATTTAACATCAGTGTAATACAACATATTGATAGAATGTTAGAGAAAAATCACACGGTCATTTCAAGAGATGCAGGGAAATCACAAAACATGCATGGCTATGATCTTACTTAACACTTGCTACTTTCCCCCTTATATTAGAAACAAAATAAGATTCTACATCCTATTTTCCTTTGACATTGTACTGGAGTTTCTAGCCAAGGTACCTAAGCAAGAAAAGAGTAAAAAGGGAGAACTAAAACAATTTTTATTTTTAGATATATTTTTTTCCTGTTTTTATATATTGAAAATCCTGAAAAGCACACCCAAAAACAATCAGTAAGGCTGTAGGGTAAAATATTCATATACATAAATCAATTATATTTCTATACATTTACATTCAATCATTAAAAACGAAATTATTTTCTTAATTTTATTTTCAGTATCATCAAAAACAACCAAATGCTTAGGAATAAATTTAAGACAATAAATGCAAATTTTATACTCTGGAAACTATGAAACATTGTGAAAAGAAATGAAGGAAAAGCTAAATAAATTGAGTGTCATCCTATGTTCATGATTTGAAAATTTAATCTTGTTAACATGACACTAAATCCAAATTCACTCAATGCAATCTTTATGAAAATCCTATGAGGACTTTTCAGAAATTGACAAGCTAGGCGGAGTGGAGCAAGATGGCAGACCAGAAGGATTGTTCAGCTGAGCTCTCCTAGTATGACTGGGGAAAGAAATAGAAGTAACCTATACCTGGTGTGGGCTCCCTACCCAGAGTTGTAGCTCAGGGTGTGAAGTGAGGTGGTGATATACTGGAGTCAGTGTGTGATCCTGAGTGGTGGAGATCTGACACACTAGGCAAGTGTTTGGGAGTTGACCGGAACAGCCAGTACCCCTATAGAGGTTTGGAGATGGGAGTAAGCCTTTCTACAGTTTTCGGTTCTCCAGGGAAGCTGCTCATTGAGTGGAAAGCTTGGAAGAGTGGGCAGACTCCGACTGCATACCATCCAGATTTGAGTGCCAATTAGTGTGGATTTACCATAAATTTGGTGGCAAGTGGGGCAGCCATACTGGGAAGGTCCTGGATCCCAAGGGGCACCATTGTGGGCGGGTTGGGAGAAGGTTGTGAGGGTGGACCTCTTACCAGGGGCCTAATGCACAGCCATCTTTGTTCCATCTGCTGAGGTCAGAACTCTACTCTTGGGACATGCTCAGGGAATCCCACACCCCTGGGGAACTATTGTCAGGGGGCACTGTGAGATCTGCCTCTGAAGGATTCTGGAGACCTTTATGATCCCAAACTGGCATGGTCCAAATGCAGAGATAACAATCAGGTGATCACTGGGGACAACTAAGTTGGGAAGCAGGACCATTCCCAGGAACTAGAGAGAGAGGTTACTGGCTGTGTTCTTCATCCTCTAAAAAACTCACAGCACCACCTGTTGTCCCGGCAATATATTGCAACATATATATACTTCTATTAAAGTTGGTCCCTTTATCTATCTATAAATTTTTTTAAGATTTTTTTTTTTGCAGTTTTTGGCCAAGGCCAGGTTTGAACCCACTACCTCTGGTATATGGGGCCAGCACCCTGTTCCTTTGAGCCACAGGTGTCGCCCTATGTATACATTTTTTGTTAGTATTTTTTTTCCTTCTCTTTGCTACTATTTTTGGCTATTAGAGATTTTTTTTTTATTTTGTTTTCATGTGTTTTGTTTTTTGCAAGTTTGTTTTGTTGGTTTTATTCTTAATTTCCATTTTTATTTTCATAAACAGCAAGGTTTCCTGTATTTTTTGGTTACAGTATTTTAGTCTCATTTATTTCTCTTTCTATTTCACTCCTTTCCATTCACTCTCTTGATAGAGACTCTTCTGCTTTTTGCAGCTTTCCCACATAAATTGCTTGAAAAACCAAAATAGAGCAACTTTTTCAAGAGACTATGAAGCAGCTACTACAGAAGACTCCACCTATAAAGAATTACTGGATTTATAAATGTGTTGATACAATGATCAACCAAATGACATGAAAGTTATGTTAACCAGCTTGATGAAGGTGTTTCAAATTGTATATGAAACAGCACAATGTACCCCATGTTTGCATCAATTTATACAGAAATCAATTAATAAAAAAAAATAAAGGAACTTGAAAAAAAAAGAATTAATGGATTTTACATAAAGATAACTTAAAATAAGGATGATAAAGACAATAACATGAATGTACAAGACAATGGAAAAATAGAACCAAAAGTTGGACAAGAGATATATAGAATATAGAAAGAATATGATGGAGCTTAAGGAAATGAAGGAGATATTCAGGGGATGTGAAGATGCAGTAGAAAGTATAACAAAAAGATTACACCATGGTGAAGAAAGAACATCAGAGCTAGAGAACAAGGTGTTCAAGTTAACCCAGGTAGTTAAAGATGCAGAAAAAAAGAAAGACAAAGCAGAACAGTAACTTAGAAGACTATGAGCCTTCACTAAGCATTGAAACATATTAATAATCTTTGAAGGGGAAGAATATTGCTCCAAAGGTATAGAAGCCCTACTGGAGACTATCATAAATGACAACTTCCCAAGTTTTACTAAAGATCCTGACAAACTCCTTTTAGATGGATATTGAACTCCAAGTCATCTCAACTCAAACATAGCTTCTCCAAGAGACATTGTAATGATCCTTTCCAAAGTCAAGACAAAGGAGAAAATTCTGCAAGTGGCCAGGAGTAAGCACCAACTGAACTACTGGGGAATAGTTGTTAGGATGACAGAAGACTGTTTAACTAAAAGTTTCCAAGCCAGAAGCAAATGGTCATCCAACTTCAACATTCTTAAACAAACAATTTTCAGTGCAGAATTCTGTATCCTGCTAAACTAAGCTTCAGAATTGATGGACATATCAAATCTTTTGCAGATATACAAATACTCAGGAAATTTGTCATAATAAGACCAGTTCAACAAGAAATACTTAGACCTATTCTCAATATTGAACATCACAATGGACCACCAGCAAAATAAATAACCAGAAGCTAAAGGTAAATACATGGCTTCCACAATGGTGCAAAAGATAAAACTACACAATGGCCTTCACAAAATAAGATGAATAGAATTCCACCACGCTTATCTATTCTCTCCATAAATGTCAATTGATTGAATCCTCCACTGAAGAGCATGGGCTGTTTGAATTAAAAAAAGCACAAACCATCCAAACACTGTCCCCAGGAAGCACACCTAGCCTTGAAGGACAAATCAAGACTCAGGGTTAAAGGATAGAAAACAGTATTTCAGGCTCGGCCCTGTGGCTCAATCGGCTAAGGCGCCAGCCACGTACACCCAAGGTGGCAGGTTCAAATCCCCAGCCCGGGCCCGCCAAACAACAATGATAGCTGCAACCAAAAAATGGCCAGGCGTTGTGGCGGGCGCCTGTGGTCCCAGCTACTTGGGAGGCTGAGGCAGGAGACTCGCTTGAGCCCAGGAGTTGGAGGTTGCTATGAGCTGTGATGCCATGGCACTCTACCCAGGGGGA
>CAUYQV010090482.1:0-14221 GCA_963574575.1 Galagoides demidoff
CAAAGGACCTGAATAGACATTTCTCAAAAGAAGAAATATAAATGGCCAACAGGCATATGAAAAAATGCTCAACATGGGCGGCACCTGTGGCTCAAAGGCATAAGATGCCTGTCCCATATACCGGAGGTGGGGGGTTCAAACTCAGCCCTGGCCAAAAACAAAAAATGCTCATTCCTAATCATTAAGGAGATGCAACTGAAAACACAATGAGTTATCATCTCATGCCTGTCAGAGTGGCTATTATCAAGAAGATGAAAGATAACAAACGTTGATGAAGATGTGAAGAAAGGGAGCCCACTTCTACTGTTAGTGGGTACAGCCATTATGGAAAACTACACGGGGGTTCCTCAAAACACGAAAAGCAGAACACTGCCACATGATCCAGGAACTCTGGGTAATTACCCCAAAGACCTGAAATCAGTTTGTCAGAGACACAGCTGCACCTCCACGTTCACTGCCCCACTACGCACTACAGCTTACGGAATCCATCTGAACCTCCTTCAGCAGATGAAATGTGACACATACACAGGGGAATGCCATTCAGCCTTTACAAAGAAGAAATTCTGTCATTTGCGACAACATGGGTGGAACTGAAGAACATCACGCTAAGTAAAATAAGTTGGGCACAAAGGACAAATTCCCTGTGTTCTCACTTACGTGGGGAATCTAAAGCGATCAGACCCCTTCTGTAAGTTTAGACGCAGAGATGGTTACAGAGGCTGGGAGATAAGAGAAATGGGGGGATAATAATCAAGGAATACAAACTCTCAGACAGAAGGACTGTGCTTTCTTTTTTTTTTTTGAGACAGAATCTCACTATGTGGCCCTTGGTAGAGTGCCGTGCCGTCACAGCTCACAGCAACTTCAAACTCTTGGGCTTAAGCGATTCTCTTGCCTCAGTCTCCCAAGTAACTGGGACTACAGGTGTCTGCCCCAGTGCCTGGCTATTTTTTGGTTGTAGTTGTCATTGTTGTTTGGCAGGCCCGGGCCAGGTTCGAGCCCACCAGCCCGGGTGTACCTGGCCAGCATCCTAGCTGCTGAGCTACAGGTGCCGAGCCAGGACTGTGCTTTCTTTCTGTTTCTGTTGCACAGTGTGGTGAGTGCAGTTTATTGTACATATCCAAATTGCAAAAAGAGAAAATTCTAATCTTCTCACCACAAAAAATGCTAAGTATCTGAGGTGACGGATACATTAATTAGCTTGATTTAATTATTCCATGTTGTATTCATAAATCCTATCACTGCTTTGTACCCCATGAATATGTACAATTACAAACTGTCAGTTCATAATTTAAAAATTAAATAAACTCTGTAGCACAATGCCTGGCATATTTTTAACATTCAAAAATGTTTATTGTAAAAACAGTCCTTGTTAGACCCTCACATATGAAATTGTATCAAAGTTGTGGTTTTTTTCAGTTAATTAAGCTTGCATTTATTTTCAAGAGAAACTCAAGGTCTCATAACCCCTCACTAAATCTATGTCCTCTTGATGTCCAATTATTTGGCTGGTGAGCTCTGCTCTAGAATGCTAATTAGCTGCTTTATAATTGTCCAGAATCCCTCATCTCAATGTTTTCTTTTACTAAAGAGCTCAGATATTAGGAGGAAATGGCATATTGTCCCCTAAGTTCTCTCTCTCTCTCACACACACACACTTACACCATTTTCTCTTCAAATACTACAGTATCCTCAAATCCAAGAATATAGTCCAGAAAATCTCCATGGTTAACTTTTTTTTAAGCTGATGGAAACAGAAGTCACTATAGAAACCACAAAAGCCTTAATATATTTGCACCCACTGTAACACACTGTAGTAGCTCCTATAATCTATGGATAGCACGGCATATAGACACTGCAATCTCGACTGAACCATGATGTAACTATGAGCACATTAATTTTTATTAATTTCTATTTCCTATCCCTTGCTTGCTAGAAGAACTTCCTATTTAAAAAGACATTTTTTTTCTCTGAGTCACCTCCACGTGTTCAGTACTTTTCTGATTTTATAACTTGGAGATTTCTATTTCCAGTTCCGAGATATAAGAAACTCAACATATTAAGTAACTTGAAAGCTTATGATGTAAAAAGTTTAAAGCATTCCTCCTGGCAATTCTGTATCGGAAAATACTTTGACGTGAGGGCTCTCCTGGGCACTGCAGGACGTTTAGCATCCTAAACACACTAAATGCCAACAGACCCCCTTCCAAGTTGTGACAATCAAAATTACTCCAGACATTGCCAAATGTCCCCAGAGAGGCAAAATCTCCCCTGGTTGGGAACCACTGGTGTTTTGGGGGCGGGGGGAGGGGGGGTTGGGGAGGGAGGGTTTATTTTTTTGACAGAGTCTCACTCTGGCACCCTGACTAGAATACTGTGGCAATATAGCTCACAACAACCTCAAGTTCTTGGGCTCAAAAGATCCTCTTGCCTCAGTTTTTCTGTTTTTGGTACAGCTGGATCTTGCTATTGCTCAGACTGGTCTCAAACATCTGAGCTCAAGTGACCCACCTGCCTCAGCCTCCCAGAGTGCTGGGATCACAGGCGTGAGCCACCATGCGGGGGAGAACCACTGTTTCAGAATGACCTGAAACCTATGCAGTTTTCCCTGAGAACAAAGGTTCCAGACCCACAAGAGCTGAGTAGTGCTTTGTTCCGAATGGTTTTGGAGGATGACTAGGTAGCTATAGGACTTCTATCTCTTTTTCTCTAGCAAATAGCAACCAAAAACACAGGGTGGGAGCATCGGTTACTGCAGGAGCATTCGACACGGCAGCGCAAGCTGACACAGACCCACGCTCTCTACTTTTATATATTTCCATCGCTTCTCCCTAAAACACACAAGAACAACTCAAACCCCCAGACATGCTTCTTCGCCTTCATCTTTCTTCCTAAAGGCTTTCATCTAAAATGCCTACTCTAAAATCCATTTTGCCTCTATTTTTCTTTGCCCAAATACCTACTTCTTATTTTTTAAATTATGCCCAAAAGAAATGACCTTAAATTCCCACACACTTGAGAAAAATCCCCATAGCTGAAGTGCAGATGCATGTTAAGGTGATAGAATGCTACACAGCCCAGGGAGGAGAGACTCTGCCATCCAAGGACGTGGACTGTTCAGAATTTCCATTTATATAGTAACGATTTTTTTTTAATTCCAGTGATTTTTCAACATTGTGCCTTGGCACACTGGTATGCCATAAGAGGATCTTAGGTGTGCCTCAAAATTTTTTAAAAGATCATTAATTTAATTAATTGAAAAGAAGATTAAAACACAAGTATATCCTTTTTTTTAACTTTTTTTTTTCTTTTTGTCAACATAATTGAAGTGTGCTGTGGAAGTTTAACTGTATGTTCAAGTGTGCTATGAGATAAAAAAGATCAAAAAACACCAGTCTACACATCTGATCAGACTCAAAGCAATTTAGTCATATCACCTGGGCAAATCTTTCAATGTTTTCAAACATCTTAACCATTTGTAAGCCTAAAGTTCAATAGTGTTACCTATATTTACATCCCTGTGCAACAAATCTCTAGAACTTTTTCATCTTGCAAAACTAAAAGTTTATGCCCAGTAAATGATTGACTATTTTTCCCTCTATTCAGCACTCAGCAACCACCCTTCTACTTAGTTTCTATGAATTTGTCTATTTAAGAAATTCCATGTAAGGCTAGGCGCCTGTAGCACGGTGGTTATGGCGTCAGCCACATACACTTAGGCTGGCAGGTTCAAACCCGGCCTGGGCCAGCTCAACAATAATGACAACTGCAACCAAAAAATGGTAGGCGTTGTGGCAGGCGCCTGTAGTCCTAGCTACTTGGGAGGCTGAAGCAAGAGAATCACTTAAGCCCAAGAGTGGAAGTTGCTGTGAGCTGTGAAGCCACAACATTCTACTGAGGGCAGCATAGTGAGACTCTGTCTCAAAAAAATGAAAAAAGAAAGAAAAGAAATTCCAGGTAGGCTCGGCGCCTGTGTCTCAATCACCTAAGGCGCCAGCCACGTACACCTAGGGTGGCGGGTTCGAGTCCCCAGCCCAGGCCTGCCAAACAACAATGATGGCTGCAACCAAAAAATGGCCGGGCGTTGTGGCGGGCACCTGTGGTCCCAGCTACTTGGGAGGCGGAGACAGGAGACTCGCTTGAGCCCAGGAGTTGGAGGTTGCTATGAGCTGTGATTCCATGGCACTCTACCCAGGGAGATAGCTTGAGGCTCTGTCTCAAAAAAAAAAAAAAAAAAAAAAAGGAACCCCAAGAACATATACTTCACAGCTTTAGCAAAGATCAATCTTGGTCAGCAGTGACCCATGACTTTATCTGAAATTATGATCAACATCTTATATGTGATCTAAGAATCCAGAAAAATGTTCATGGGCCCTAGAAAATACTGAAAAGCCACATCTAATTGCTTTATATCTTGTTTAATAGAAGAGAATCAGAGAATCTGATACCATGAAAATAATTTAGCAGACATGTACTCTGAGTCAAACACTGGACCAACCAAGCACTTCACCTCACATCTCATTTAATGCTCAGAAAAACCCCAGGAAGCAGTTGTTGCTGCTTTTTTTTTTTTTAAATCTCTGTTAAACGGGGGAGAAAATAAGTAACTCCACTAACTGACCCAAGGCTATGACACAAATTCGTGGTAGACTCAAGATTCCAAACTAGTGTGGGAGATCCCACCATCTGGGAAGGAGGCAGGTAAGATAGAAAAACTCCTGATGTAACTAGACAGGAATTGGGTTAGGGCAGTAACTGGTCACCCAAGCCTGTCTGAACAATAAGATTGTTTGAATTGAAGCTTAAGCAATATAGAAAGTCCAATTCAAAGCATCTCTCAGTTCAAGAAGGAAGTTATTCTAAAAGATAGAGTCCTCCTTCAATTGGCCATCCTTGAGGAAGGAGTACATCACATAAATCTGAGCCACGTATCTGCTTCTTCATTTGTAAACTTTATAAACTAAAGGAAATACCTACCAAATATTTCTGATGAAAATTTAGCATCCATACTGAGATGTTCTCTAAGTATAAATTACACACCAGATCTCCAAGACTTAGTAAAAAAAAAAAACTACCTCCTTAGTAATTTTTAATATTAATTACATTGTAGAAATATTATTTTAGATATAGTGGGTTAAATGAAAGATATTGCGAAAATTAAAAGTAAAATTCATGCACATCAGCATACTCCAAAGTGATTATCCACAGACAATATTGCACCCTAGATTTTTTTTTTCATTTTGAAAAAAGCTTTTGGCTTTCACAGAGGTTGTTTTAATTCCTCCTATGGTTTGACCTCACTGGCTCAGATATAAGCCTGAGGCCACTCCTCTTATGCATGAGCTAAGAAAGAAAGAACTCACATTTATAATGCAGTACAACCAGCACCTGAGTCCTAAGAAATTTCTATGTCAACGCCACATTTTCAAACACAAATTTGCCAATCACAGCTTCATTTGGGTATAAGCGGAGCATTCCTGCAGCAAGCATGCCTGTATCAGGAAATATGAGGGCAGGAGACTCCAACACACAGGAGAGGCACCATGCACGCACTTTGGACACTTTTAAAGCAGAAAAACACAGGAGGCTGTGAAGAAGAGATCTCTCTTTCTATAGCAGTAAGTTTGGGCCGTCAAGAAAATAAATGTACTATTTTTCCCCAAAAAGAAGAAATGCATGTAAAAACTAAAGATTACCACAATATGCTGTGTAACATAAAAATTAATGCAGGAAATGCAATTTTATCTTTGTGACGTATAGGACTTTTAAACTTTAATTGAAATAATAGAGTCACTTGAAAACAATTAAGTTCAAATTAACGTTGGTTCCTGGGGACAGAAGGAGCAGAAGGCAAAGAAATTCCACTATCATCCAGCTTTTCTTCCAGCCCTTCATCGCCGTCCTCCCACAGGGCCTTTGCACATGCACTCCTCCCTGGTCAGAGCCAGACACATTCTTCTCTCCTTCTCCACTTAATTAATTCCTACTTTCATATCTCAAGGCAAACCTCACCTCTGCAAGAAAGTACCCACTAACAAAACTAACTAAAATCCCAATTTTCGGTACCCCTAAGAACTACATTTTTACAATCATGCAGTCTTCACTCTAAGACTCGAGTTCCACAAGATCAAGGATCAAGGCCATTCTCCCAGCACTGCATCTCATCTCTACCCTTAATAGAGCAGCCAGCGCAGTACACGGCGAGTGCCACATAGTCAACAAATACTATGAATCAGTGAATGAATTTGAAAACCTAAACTTAATTAAGATGTCCAATCTCCTTTACTGATAAATCTGATCTTCCAATCACAGTTTCTGTCTTGTGGCAAAATTTTTAACCACGGGCACTTTCTTAGAGGTTGACCCAATTCATAATTACTGGAACATGACGAGCCCCCAGCAAACCTCAGAAGGAAGACAAGGGAGCATGGTCTGCCATGTAGTTCAGCCACTCATGGGTGGTTAAGCTGTGTGAAGTAAAGCTGCTTCTTCCTGGAACTTTGACTTGAGATTGAGAAACAAAACAGCTAATCATTCTAGAACAAGCTAAAAAGAAATATGTAAATTTGGGAGACATGGGGGGGGGGCCATCTTTCCCTGAACAAATGCAGACAGAACAATGAAGAAAGACAGACTTCACAGAGATGAGAGTGACACAGATGCCACCAGAAAACAGAAATGAGACAGAAAAGCATGATGTAGATCCCAGAAGGTCATTCTATGTTCACGTCTAATTGTGAACTCCCACAATTTTTTTTTTTTTTTTTTTTTTTTGCAGTCTTTGGCCACAGCCGGGTTTGAAACTGCCACCTCTGGTATATGGGGCCGGCGCCCTACTCCTTTGAGCCACAGGCACCAGTCCAAGATATATTTTCTTTTCTTTTTTTTACAGTTTTTGGCTGGGGCTGGGTTTGAACCTGCCACCTCCAGCACATGGGGGTGGCACCCTACTCCTTGAGCCACAGGCACCACTCCCACAATTTTTTTTTTTAACAACTCTCACCTTTCTTTGTCCTCACTGGAGTTTTTAAGTGAATATAAATAGAATTTTCCCATTTCATAAATAGGAAGACAGAGTCTTCAGAAATTACCCTCCCAAGTGACCAAGCTAATTGGCAGTAAAGCTGGGTTTAGACCCAAGCCTTCAGATACAAGAGCAAGTCCACCATCCACTTGGCAGCTATTAGCCATGTGTGGCCATTCATCCTTTACTAAAATTTAAAATCAAGTTCATCAGCCCCAGAAGCTACAACTCAAGTACTCAACTGCTTCTGTTTTAAATATCTTCTTACTGGACAGTACAGTTACAGAGCATCTCTCCCACTGCTGAAAGCTCCACTGGATAGCGCTGGCTTCTTGTAGGATCAGCTCTCTTCATGTATAAAAATCTGACACAAAACACAGAAGCTGCCTTCAGCTGATGCCCAACACAGTGGAACACAGTGAAGTACACTGGAACGAGGGCGGCTCCCGACATTCCAGGGCCTGGGTTCTCGTCCTCACTTTACATCCTTCCAATGGGCAAAGCACAGACCTCTCTGAACCTCAAGTTCTTTGTCTGAAAATAAATTTAAAAACAGTGACCTGGGTCATTACAATGTTCAAATGAGATATGGTACGGGGCAGGGGCTGTAAATTGTACCTGTACTAACAATAGTTGTTAAAGTCAATGACAGCAGCAGCTAACGTCACCTCCAGAGGCCGTATAAACACCTGGCACTGCTCTAAGAGCTTTCTACGCATTAACTCACTTCATGCTCCCTACTATTCTTTGAAGTAGAGGCTATCATTATCCCCATGTTACAAAGGAGGAAGTTTGGAGGCAGGGAGGGGATGTGACTTGCCAAGATCAGGTACCCAGGGCAGAGCTGGGAGATGAACCTAGGTTCCAGAGTGTCCACCTTCTTCAGCACCGAGTACCACCGCCTTTCTGAGATCTAGAAGTGGGTACTGCGTAATTAACACATGCACCCCTCCCTCTCTTTTACCCCTACTGCCATGTTCTTTTAGCCAATACCTGTATCGCTCACTTTCTTGTATGTACACTCTAGTTATAATCTTATCTTTTGGCCTTTTCTAGTATTTTTCCCTTATATATATGTATTTTTGCATATGAGTGTGAGAAACAACAGGAATCTTACTGGACATGAAAACCCTTGGCATCAAAACAAGAAGCAGGCTTGTTCATCTTATAACATTATGCAAATAGTAATCAGCAAACAGATCCTGCTTGAGAAAACCTGACAAATCAAGTTAGTAAAATCACTTTCCAAAGTATTTTCAATCTAATAAGTAATTTCAGACATCATTGGTTCCCCAATCAATGGCTGTTTCTGTAATAGATGAAGGGAACCAAAAAAATCAGGGAGAGGAATTCTGAGAGGTAACCTCCCAGCACCCTCACTCGCCACGGCTTTCACTCAGCCAACATTTCCCAAGTATCTGAGGCTGGGCCAAACAGTCACCCACCTACCAAGCAATAAGAGCTTCAACACAGACTTTAAAAGGAACTGCAAATACCAAGAACGGAGGTGGTGGATCTGGGGTCCTTGGATAGAATTCAGGGGTTCATGAACTGAGAAAAAATGAATAGAAATAAATATAAGCTACATGTCCATATAGTAGCTTCCTTTGTAACCCAATGAATTTTGTTTCATATGTTTTAAAATGTTGTTTTGAGTCAGGATCTATTGGCTTCACAAAACCTCCAAAGGGACCCGTGGCGCAAAAAAGGTTAAAGAACTCCATCTCAGGAGTTGGCAAAACCCCACCTTTCGTGTGCAATGTCACAGCGGCCTTCTTCCTCTCTACTCCCTCCCATCCCAAGTAAGCTCAACTTACCACCCATCAATCCTGCAGGAAGTTTGAAAGGAGACTGACAGATAATGCAATGACTTCTGTGTAAGGCATAAAAGTCACAAAAGCACCAAGAAACAGTTGCAGAATGGTTTTTGGAAGGTTAAAAAAAAAAAAAAAAAAAACAATTTGCCCTGTATAGAAAGCTCCATCATTTCAAGTACCTCTTGCAACCACTATCCTATAATGTATTCCAACTTGCAAGTGTAGAAATGGCCTCATTATCCCCACAGAGGTCCTTCAGAAAGTCTATTTTAAAGCAAGCACCTCTGAAAGTTAGCCCACCATCTAAAAGCCCACACTATACATACACGTGGCCTGGGAAAGCAAGAGCAGGCTTGATTCCATGACTGTATCTTTAAGAAGGAAGCTGGGGGAACCATAGGCCAGTCAACTGCTCACTGAACAGTTGTAAGAAAAGGAGATGAAGTTTCCAAGATATTTAGGATGACAGCTGTCAGAAGTCCAAGGGAAAAGAGACCCTTATCATTGTGAAAGAAATAAAATAATCTGGTAAATAATAGTAAAGAAGATCATAAAAGATGTCCCAATTTATACTGCAAGTGTCTATGCAGGCCACAACAAAGATAGGCAACAATGAAGTGAACTTTCAGTATGAATGAGGTCCTGGGGTAGGTCTTCCAAAAGCAGGGCCTGAGACAAGGACTTGATGCAAGAATGTAGCATTAAGGTTGCTATTGTGAGCAGTGGTAGCGACCTTCCACAAGGACCTCTGGAGAAGCATAGGGAATGGCTCCCAGAATCGTCCACGGAGGGACAGGAGGTGAGCCCATTTATTCATCAGCTTCCCACCTCCACTGGCTCATGGTCATTAACTTCCGGGTCAAGGGAAGTTATTATCAATGTTAATACACTCCTGCCACGAGAAGACCCCGTGGGGAAGGTAGAAAGATGCTTGGTGAATGCAAGAGATGGAACATGAGCCGCTCAAGGTGAATCTGTGCTGCCGTGACTAAAGTGAGTGGCAGGCTAAAGGATGTGACCAGTGCCAGAGGTGGCTGCCACCCATGGACAAATGTAGGACATAAGCTTTTTCCCTTCTGCAGTAGTTCCCCCTGCACTGAATTTTAAAATTCATTCACTCCTCAAATATTTCTGAGCCCCAACTATGTGGTAAGACTTGTCTCCAAGTAAAGGGACACCAGAGTGAGCAGACTAGGCAAGGTCACTAGTTTCAGACACCTTATATACATGTTCATGAAAAATCAGTATTTCAGAGATGGATAAATAGATTAAAGAAAGAGTGATGAGGGACAAGGAATGGATGGAGAGAATAACTTAGCAAGGGGAATGAGCAAGCTCAATTCTGAGCTGGAGCCTGAATGATAAGAAGGAGATAGCCCTGGAACACGTGGAGGAAGAGCATTTAAGCAGAGGGAACAGCATGTCCAAAGGCCCTGAGGTACAAAGATCACTAGTCAGTGCAGCCTCCCGTAAGGTGGGCGAAGTGAACTGCTATTATAACCAGAAGTTCCCATTGGTCAGGAGATAATGTACTGTGGAAATTCATTTTCAGAGGGTGCTGAGATCTGTACAAAATACAAGGTCTTTTCATTGAGTAGGCTCCCAAAGTTTTCTTTTCTTTCTTTTTTTTCTTGCTAAATTACCATTCACGCATCCCTGACCTTGGAGTTTCACAGTGTTAGCTAGACCTAAACCAAAGTGAAAATCCAAAACTACTTGCAGTCTCAGGGCATTTTGGAAAGAGAGAAGCAAAAGTTAAATCATACAGTAATTTCACACCTGAGGAAGAAAAGGAGCAAGGGGGAATACATGAATGTGAAGTGCAGTAATGTTTTGTGCACACAGCAGGCCAGATGTGGAAGCAGGATACGAACCTAAAGGAAGACGCATCCTTCCTCAAAATGGCAAGGCTGGCTCTGACCTCCTCTCCTCTCACGCGTCCCGGGTGATGATACATTGATTGGCGGAACAGAAAATCAGGTATTGATTTCACATGGCCCTCCCTAGGCATTGGAATTGAAGATCTTGCCAGCCGACTGCTCTTTCATTTCAATTATTTGTGGTCTTTTAACCCTGAGGGACTCAGTATGCAAATAATAAAAGCAGCGATTAGAGAGCTTTTATTTAGCATTAACTATGTGCCAAACACTATGTTGAAAACGTGTGGCTCACATTAACTCATTTGTATATTGCAATGCCCTTCTGAAATAGGACTTCCTAAGAGGAAATTCAAACACAGAGAGGTTAATAATTTGGGAAACGTCATAAAACTGATAAGGAAGATGGGATTTAAACCTGTGAGGCGCTGACTCCAAAGTCCTCTTCTTAACCACAGCTCTACAGTTCTGTTAAATTAGCATCAAACGGAGAGCTGACTGTGTTTCCAAGGTGGTGGGAGCCTGCCTATATGCAGAGAAGACCTTGTATCTTGTACAGAAGTCATTGCCATCCAAGAACCAGTTTTCCTAGTACATTGCACCCATTGTGAAAAGGTTTCAATAAAGTGATTTTAGCCAAGAGGGAGGGAGGGGAAAAGCCAGGGAGAGAAGTTTTAGAGAAATTCATCCTCCACTAATATCCAAAGTAGCCAGAGAAACTAGTGCTGTGTCCAAAGAGAAGGTGGAGGCAAAGATATGCACCAACTGTCATCCTTAATAGAATAGCTTTCTACCTAGCTGCCTCCTTTACAACCATCTACTTTGGAGAATGCCTCGATCCTCAAATGAAAATTCTTCCAGCTTCTGATACAAGTGTCAGGAAAGCAAAAGACTGAAATGAGCTGAGCCCAGCAGAAAACACGAAGAACTACAAAAGGGCTATTTTTTTTCTTAAAGGGCTATTTTTGTTACGCTCGGGGCAAGGAGAACAACAAGACGACAGAGGTCTCCCATCTGGAGTGGGTGCTGTGATGCTGACAGTGACAGCAAGTGCAATTCCACAACCTCTAATCTGCGTCTGTGTCCCCTCAAGAAGGGGAAGACACTTTTCATAAAGAACAGAGAGGACACCTATTAGGAACTGAGGCCCCAAACAGGTACCAGGGTTTTCAGAGTGCCTGCCCTCTCTAAATAAGTCTGACACTCCTGGCCCTGATAAATTAAAGTCCAGGCTACTCATGGCATGAAGTCTGAAGTAGCCAGAATATTGGTGGCAAACTCTGAAGAATCCTGGAGTACAGGAGACATACCAGCAAGTGAAAAGGAATAAGTAGAAGCTCTACCAATCATAAATCAGTAAGCCTCATGCCAATCCCAGACAAAATTCTGTAATGCATTATTAACAAGGGGGCAGGGTGAACACTCAGTGCGCCGATGATTACTTGGAATCAGCATGGATTCACTAAGAATAATTCATACCAGGCAATGCTCATGCCCTTTTTTCATAGTCACTGAAGTTGGTGATCAAGAGACTGCTATAAATAAGGAATTCACCAGGACATGTTGACTAAGTTTTCATATACCTCCAATGCAAAAATATAAAGAAATGTAGCCTGGACATAATAAAAATAAGTAGATTAAACAGCTAAAAATTTTCTTCTCAAAGTACTGATTAATTATGTCTTTGTCAATTTAGAATGTAGTTTCTTATAGTATGACACTGGACTCTATCCACAGCCCTGTCCTGTCCATGTTATCAATAACTTGGATGTTGATACCACCACCTTTGGCACTAATTTGAAGATGGCCTGAAGCTAGGAAAGGAAACAGCCCTTCTGCAAAGTCAGAAGCAAAACTGAAAAAAAAAAAAAATCCAACAAAGTAACCAGTTCATTGAAACCAGTTCATAGCCAGGCACGGTGGGTCCCACCTATAATCCTAGCACTCTGGGAGACCAAGGCGAGGGGATCACTTGAGCTCAGGGGTTCAAGACCAGCCTGAGCAAGAGTGAGAGTGCATCTCTACTAAAAATAGCTGGGCCTTGTGACAGGCACCTGTAGTTCCAGCTACTTGGGAGGCTGAGACAAGAGAAACACTCAAACCCAGGAGTCTGAGGTTGCTGTGTGCTATGACACCACAGCACTCTATTGAGGGCAATAGAGTAAGACTCTGTGAAATAAAGAAAGGAAAGGAAGGAAAGGAAGGAAGGGAGGAAGGAAGGAAGGAAGGGAGGGAGGAAGGAAGGAAGGAAGGAAGGAAGGAAGGGAGGGAGGAAGGAAGGAAGGAAGGAAGGAAGGGAGGGAGGGAGGGAGGGAGGGAAGGAGAGAGGAAGAAGTTAGCAAGAGGAAATTCTCTAAAGGTAAATGCAAAATATTAAATGTGAGTCTAAAAACATAAGTGGACAAGTACAAGAGGGAAGGAACGCTCTCTCCACATGAAGAAGGAGTGCACATAAATGTCTTGCTGTTAAATTCAAGAGGAGTAACACAAGATGGCTGTTAAAAGCATTACTTTGATCTTATATTTCATAAATAAAAGGACACTACTCAAAACCAGAGAAGGGATGGTTTTGTTATCCTCTGAATTAGCTAGACTGGAATCAAGGATATTCCATTATTCAGTTCCACTTAAGAATGACACTGACAAACCAGGGTTCATTCAGCATCCGGGCCACGATGAGGGGAGGGCCAGACCAGCCCTCTCTGCCGTGATGAAACATTCTTTATCTACAATGCAGGAGTCATCACTTTCACGTGGCTACTGGGTTCTTGGTATGTAGCTAGTGCAGCTGAGGAACTGAATCTTTAATTCTCTTTAATTCTAATTAATTTAAATGTGTGTGGCTGCCCATGGCCCAGGGCTACCCCATTGGGCACAGCTCTAGCCAACACCACATGCCAAATGGTGGAAGTAACTGGGTGTGGGACAAACCTGAGGAAAAACGACTGGGGGACGGAATGACAACAGTATTTAATGTCTGAAGTGCTGTCTTGTGGAAGAGGGATTAGAAATAGTTGGAAGCCCATTGGTCAGAATTAGGACTTAGAGAAATTATAATAAGATTATGTCCAAGGTCCTATAGAAATAACTGCTTAAAAATTACAACAATGTCAAGTCTATGAGGGCTGGACCAGTGGCCACTATACTCAGAACCATGCACCTAGCACAGTACCCAACATGGAGTAGGCCAGCAGCAAATACTGTATGATGGAGTGAACTAGCCAACTATGAAGCAGGAAACTGTCCAAGTAGAACAGAAATGCCTCAAAAGACAATGAATCTGGCTTGGCGCCTGTGGCTCAATCGGCTAAGGTGCCAGCCACATACACCTAAGGTGGCGGGTTCGAATCCCCAGCCCAGATCCGCCAAACAACAATGATGGCTGCAACCAAAAAATAGCCGGGCATTGTGGCGGGCGCCTGTGGTCCCAGCTACTTGGGAGGCGGAGGCAGGAGACTCGCTTGAGCCCAGGAGTTGGAGGTTGCTATGAGCTGTGATGCCAT
>CAUYQV010090485.1:0-33587 GCA_963574575.1 Galagoides demidoff
CCATTTCATCACAAAGCAGAGAGGAAGTAGTGATATACACATGTCGTAAATCTTGTTGCTGTGTCCTGGAAAATATCTTCAAGATAATTTAGTCTTGTCCTCATTGTGCAGAGTCAAAGTACTCAGAAAATTAATCTTACCGGTCTAAATAGATCTATGCCTTATCTTCTCCCACTAAAAAGAAAACTTTTCTATCTTCCCAAACATGACTATGAATAAAAGAATTCAACCTGTAGATAGAACAGTTTTTAATTTATACACACCTATAAACTATATATACAAGAACAAGCTATAATAAGCTACATAGAAAATGAGAACACAATCCCGCCCATGGTTTCTCTCATTAACAGGGAGAACTACCTACCAGAGCTTAGAACAAAATCATAACGGCAGACATATTTCTGCCATTATGATTACAGTGTTAGATACCTGGGGCATGAAATGGGTAAGAAAATGAGGTTCTGCTTTATTTTTGTCTCATGACAGTGTCACATTTACTGCATTACAGGTGGGTGTCTCCTGTCCACTGTGCTAATGTTTGTCTGATGTTCCTACATGGCTCCTTAAGTAGAAACTTGAAATAGATATTTCTGTCCTGGCACCTTTTGATACTGTGAAGCTATCATTTCTTTATGGAGTTGAATTGCCATAGTCATTGAGGGAAAATAATAACCATGATATAATAGATATCCCAGTAGAATTCTTGTCTTGGTCACAGACATATGATTTACATTTGAAATTTCTCCCTCTTCTTAAAATTGCCAATCCTCTAAAAAAATGTTTTCAAGAAGAGTGGGAAATGATAGCATTTGACTCTAAAAATTCTTCTAAAGATTTAATAAATTTGGTTAAATTTCTCTAATTTGGTTCCTGCCCAATTAGGGCAAAAGTAATTAAATCAATTGTAAGTTAATTTAAAAATATTTTAACCTTTTCCACCTCTATGCCAAAGTAGAAAGAACAAGCTTTGGGAAAAAAAGGTGATCGAAATCTGCATCATAGCTGTGCCTACAGCAAACTGTGTGTCTTACATAAAGCATTTAGCTTCTTTCTTTTGTCTCTGAAATGAATACCAAACCAATGAAATAGAATCCAAAGTTATCCCACTATGGTCATTCCACTCTCAAATTAGATTATAAAGCTGAAGACCTAATTCTAATTTTATTCGAGACATCCTTCAAAATCCAGAACTTCCCTCTCTTCTTTAAAAAAACTGTAACTCACATTAGTTGTTAACAAAATTATTCCCTGAGTTTCGTACAAAACAGCTATTGTCTAGATTATTAAAGGCACAGAGGTAGGAAGAGGTAAGGACAGAAAAGATTCAGACTGCCTTGGAAAAATGCAGTAGTTCTCAATCTGTGGGTTGCGACCCCTTTTTAACAATGAAAATACATTGTGGCATTAGGAAGGTTGAGAACCCCTGCAGTGGAGGAACGGATTCCCCCTTCTTCATCACAAAGCAAGTGTGCCATTGATCCATGGATCACCTCTGCCATGACTCTGTTCTGGGAAAACATGCTAGAGTGTGCCCCAGAAGGCCTGACAGCAAGGCATAGCACAGCCTCAGAAGCTTGTGTGTTGCAATTAGTGTTGTTTCATATTCTAATAGGGAAAAAAAAAAAACATGGGCCTGGACAGCATGAAAGTAAGATTTGAGCTGCTGCTCCTCTGCCTGATAGTCCAGGTCAACCCCTGATATCTATGGGCAGGGCACTGCCAAGCCTGAGGCAGAAGTGGACAGACATGGTCCCTGGGAGAGGATGCAGTGCCTGGTCAGCCCAGGGAGAGAGCAGGGCCAGGCCCAGGGGCCTCCGTGGCCTTACATCCAGGCTGCTCTGTGGCTTGGCTTTCTTTTCATGTTGTGTTCTGTGTTTCACGACTCACTGCCACAGAAATGCCTTAAGATTGAATGACTTTGCTCCTGATCCATTTATTTTTTTCTTTAGAAAATCCACTCTCTTCTCTATACTTCCATTTTATAACCCTCTCCTCAGATTCCTCTAATCCTTCAATATCAACTTCTAATCAACTTCTCACCCTCAGCCACGTAAACAAAACCACCTTTCATTTTTCATGCTCCACTTATGAAGGACCAGACTCAAATGTAGACCCTAATAGTAAGTCTCTGCTCTTACTCTCTGTCGTACTAGGCAAAGTCACCTCAAATTCACAGAACGAGGCAACCCGGCTTGAGATGTGGGCTTTGAGAGAGCTGGTCTCAGATCACAGCTCTGCCTTCTTCCTGCTTCGTGATGCTGTGAGATCGTAAGTTCATCCAACCTCTCCAGTCTTTGTTTCTTCATCATTGAAAGTGGAAATCAAATTCCTACTTTGGAGGATTTTAATAAATGTTTAATTTGATAACATAAGTGGACTTAACACAATGCCTGGCACATAATAAAGATTTTAAAAATGATGTTCAATGTTTGTGATTTTATTATTGTTATTAATATAATATGTGAAAACAAAAAAAGCCAAAAATATGCATCAAATGATGTAAAAAAAGAATAATGTACACTCATTGTCCTCACAGCATTTACAATCAAGTAAAGCATGATTTTTTTAAGTTAAATTGATTTTTTATTAACAATGTTGAAAGGACTTAATATGAGAAAAAAAAACATTCGCATATATTCTAAATAATATCTAGCACCAGGAGTAATTTCTGACAATAGTTAAGTATTCAATAAATATTTGAATAAATGAACAACTCTCTCCGTAAGAGGAACAAATCCCTCTCACTTCCTAGATGCCCAAAGATTTCCACATTTACTTTCTTTTCTTGTGAGCTGTCTACCTGGGCTGAATCCCACAAGCCTGACGAGACTTTCTGATCAGCAGCCCCATTCCTTACCTTCTATTTATTCTCCTGTGCTCCCTAACTGCTGAGAGTGCAGCTTTCAAGTAGGGAAACCAATTATCTCCTCTGCTCACTTTGTTCTCTGCCAGGAGATTGGGGTGATTAGGCGTCCTTGAAGCACAGCATCCTGGTCTTGAAAGAGGTAATGGCACCTCTGGATGAAATAGCCCATATTAGCCCTCTCATGTCCAATCATGGGTGTCTGTTTTAAAAGGAGCATTAAAAAAAGAAGAAGAGTATTAAATGCAGTGCTGTCTCCTAGACTGAATTCCAGAATAGAAAAGAGACCTCAGTGGAAAACTTAGTGAATTCCAATTGAGATCTGCAATTTCTTCAATGATATGTTATCAATGTTAATGTCTTAGTTTTGACAAATTCACAATGGTTATATACGGTGTTAACATCAACAGAAGTTGGGTGACCAGTGTACAGTAATTCTTTGTGCTATTTTTGCAACTTTTCCATAAGTCTAAAATTCGTTTGAAATTTACAAGTTTACTTAACGTTACACAGGAGAGAATCTAAGACATTGGCCAATGGTTTGGGCTAAAATGATAGGAGCTACAGTAGGCAGCCGAAGGATTAGTGATAGATACAAGTGCATGGAAGAGTGGGTGATTATCATAATTACAGCAAGCACATGTAGTGCTTGCATATGTGCCGATCAAAGTGCCTTATCTATATTAAATATTTTAACCTTTACAATAATATATGTGGAAGGAATGATTGATGAACCCATGTTGTATCTGAGAAAACTGAAGGACCGATTCTTGAACTATTACTCAAGGTTACCAAACCAGAAAAATGCAAAGCCAGCAGTTTGGCTTCCAATCCTGTGCTGTTAACACCAACCACCCTGCAGCTAAGGTAACAGATAGTAAAAAAAGGCTAAATGCGTGTTTATGAAAGATGAATGCTAAATAATAGCAGCAAATGGAATAGTGCACATTAAAAAAAAAAAGAAAAAGAAAAAGACTTGATACAGATGACCAGCATTTTGATTCCAGCTTTTCTGCTAACTAGCTGCCATAACTGCAGCAATTTCAATTTTTTGAGCCACAATTTCCTTATTTAAAACTTATTATTATAGTGACTGTTATTTGGTAATATTCTAAAACTATAATTCTACAATTCCAAGGTATAAGTGGAAAATGATGAAAATTTCACTCACTCCCCCCCCCCAAAAAAATGAAAATACAAAACCTGCCACTTTTTTGGGAATGGGTTACTACTACAGGAACAACACTCACAGAGGTATTTTGTTAATTAATTTAATCAAAAGATAGGTAATTTTAAAAAATATTTCTAACAAGTCCTCCATTATTTCACAGAATAGTAGAAATATAGTAGTTATAATTACTTAATGTAAATTAATTCCACAATAATTTACTTTAAGTAAAAATTTTAAACATCTAAATGGGCTAGGTAGAAAATAAAAGGTGGTGAAACATGTAATTTCTACCCTTGATATTTCAAAAATACTTACAGTTGGGGTGACATGTACTTAAAAGACAATTGCAATAAAAGGTGGTAAGTGACCCTGAGAAGGAACTGAAGAAGAAGAATCTTCTAATCAAAATAAAAGAAAGATAGAGAATTACAAACTTCATTCGAGGTGGAAAAGAAGAAATAAAAGTCTAAAACCATATAATTGTACATGCAAAGGAAAGGCTGGGACATGGTGAAGGATTCTGGGACGTTTGTGCACCATTAGTCCTACGAAGGAAATTGGGATGGTTGGGGGAGTGGGGGTAGTGAGGCCTCCCATATATATTTAGCACAATTGGCAAAGAGCAAGAAAGGGAATCAATGAGGTCTGTAAGCCAGAAGCGGCTTTGATTAGATTTGATTTTAAGAATTAAGTGTTTCATTGTATACTGACCTAATCAGGTCACATCTGGAATATTAGGTTCAATTATAAGTGTTCCAGTTTGAGAAGAGCACTAACAAATGGAAGCTCAAGAAAAGAATCCACTGAGATGTCAAATGAGCTGAAAACCCTCTTTAATGATGACAAAGGAACATTTTATTTCTTTTTTGTTATGTATTTATTTTTTGAGACAGAGTCTCAAGCTGTCACCCTGGGCAGAGTGCTGTGGTGTCACAGCTCACAGCAACCTCAAACTCCTGGGCTCAAGCAATTCTCTTGCTTCAGCCTCCCAAATAGGCTGGGACTACAGGCACCTGCCACAAGGCCTGGCTATTTTTGTCGTTGTTGTTGTTGCAGTTGTCATTGTTGTTTTAGCAAGCCCAGGCTGGGTTCAAACCCCCCAGCCTCCATGTATGTGGTTGGCACCATAACCACTTAGCTACAGGAGACACATCCAAAAAGCATTTTAAATTATTTTCTTGCAGTGTACCAAGACCTACCTCTTTCCCTTGACTGCCAAGCCCATCCTTCACACAATTACACCCAAATTCAACACTAAGTTGTCTCCATTAATAGGAGTAGGATCTTTGTTTGTTGTAAATGGGAATCAGAAACTTAGGCAGGTGCAAGTGTTTGAAAGAAGGAAGAGGAGAAGAAGAATGGGAGAGGAAGGGGCATAGAGTCGCATCTTCCTCCCATCAATCCCTTGGGTTAGGGAAGACCCATTACGGAGGGGGGAAGAAGGTGGTAGAACTATTGATGGAACTTTCTGAAATGACAGAGAGCTGCTTCTGGCATCTGAATATAATTTAGGCAGAAAGCTGAGGAAGATGCATTATACTGATCCTTGGCTTTGCCCCCAGACTTGTTGTGTGTGTGTGATTAAGGTCTGAAAATCTTGGTAGCATCTGTGATGTACTCTTGGCATGACTTTGGACTTTTTGTGGTAGGCAGTTATAGCAAATATGGACCAAGCAGGTCTGAGGTACATAGTTACAATGCTTCAAAACTTGAAAAATTCTTTGAAAATTTCCAAATAAAATCAAAGGCTATTTCAGTTCCAAAAGTCCTATGACTTCGCAGGGAGAAACAAGGCTCGAGACAATGAACCACCAACTGAATATGGTTCATCCTAAGGGAGGATAGACTAAAAAACACGATTAAATCCTGTTATGAAGAATGAAATACTACTACAAGGATGGGCCAGGAACAACAGATAAAAATAATACAGAAACAGGTTCCAGCTGAACACAATAAAAACATACTAGAAAGTAAATCTGAATCACATTTAGCATGGGAGCGAGCCATTTAGAAGGAAGTACAATCACTGGAGATACACAAGGAGCAGCTAGATGACTGTCCAGAAGAACAGAGAACACTTGGACCCGTGGAGACAGTGTGGATTTTATTCTGGTCTACAATGTACTTGCAGTGTGATCTAGAGCAAATCACGTCATCACTCTGAGAGTCGATTGGTTCAGCTGTAGGCAACAACTACCTTCTAGTTGTTTTGAGAAGTAAGTGGCTATTTATGAATC
Source organism: Galagoides demidoff (assembly GCA_963574575.1). Taxonomy (NCBI): domain Eukaryota; kingdom Metazoa; phylum Chordata; class Mammalia; order Primates; family Galagidae; genus Galagoides; species Galagoides demidoff. The sequence goes on from CAUYQV010090485.1 coordinate 6,272, forward strand.
ATCTAACCCAATGCCTGATGTGTAGTAAATGTTCAACCAATGAGAGCTGCTGGTCTCATTAACACTTTATTTATCATCATGATAATTGGTTCAAAGGATGAAGTAGATGATGTCTATCTTAGGCATCCTGAGCAGCTGTAACAAAATACTGCAGACACGACAACTTAAAAACAGAAATTTATTTTTTCTCAGGCTGGAAGTCCAAGTTCAGAGTGCCAGCAGAGCTGCATGGTAAGGGCTCTCTCTCTGACTTGCAGACGGCAGCCTTTTTGCTGTCCTCATGTGGGAGGAGACATCTCTTCTGCTTCTTTTAGGGCCACACATTAGAGTCCCACCAATGTGAAATTATTTAGCCTTAATTCCCTCCTAAATGCCCCAGTTCCAAATACAGTCACATAGGGAATTAAGGAGTCAACATATGAATTTGGGGGGGGGGAACAAGTCAGTCCACAAAAACCCACTAAAGATCGCTGTAAATTCACCTTTTAGAAGTACTGTACAGTTAACAAATACCTTAGTTCTCTTAATACCCTGGTTCCCACAACTACTCTTGCCACTCTTATCTCTGCTTTTCCTATCACCATAGGTTTTTACTCATTATTCTCCAGGGGTGTCCTTCCTGAAGCTCCAGGCTAAGGAGCATGTCTGCATCAGCATTCATGCAACACTCCGTATGGCTCTCTTGACGAAGGTCATAAATTGCACTAACCATTCTGCCTCTTTTCTAAATGCCTCTCTTCTATAGCAGAGCTTGAAGCTCTATCAGGATTCAAACAGTTTCTCTGTATGTCCTGAGCTATAACACAGGGCTAGCATGCAATAAGTTATCCATACATATCCACCAATGAACTAAAAATTACATAAAGTACCTTGCCTATCTCTGTCCTCAGCCCTCTTTCCTTGATACCTATTTGAAATCTGACCCTCCAAACATTTTCTCCTAAAGTAAATCACTTGCTTTTAAGTTAATTTTGACCATCGTGCTGGAAACATACTTACCAAAGGTTATCATAATTACTGTATTTGCGGGATTATCTCCTTCCAGGACAAATTTTAAATGCCTTGATGAAATTTCTAGTTGAAATATTTTAAAAGATAAAGGTACTTTGCATTTGTAAATTGAACCTCAAACCGTTTGCGTTTGCCTGAGTGTTGGCAACCCAAAGCTGAGCACCACGCTTACCACAAAGTGGAAAAACGTGACAGACCTAGATGAGAAAAGCTCCCAGTTTCTTGTCTGTGGCTTTCAGTTATAATCAACTAGCTTTGAAAAATAAAGAACTGTCATGGGAAATAACTAGTCCAGGAAACTTTAAACCAGAAGTTAATGTGAAAGGATAATGGGACACTGGCATCTCCAGGTGGCATTAAGAAAAAGTTATAAAAGTTTGAAAAGCAATTCACTGTGGGGCCAAGGCAATGATAACTTTATAGATGTAGAGAAGTACGGTTGCATTAATTTTTGACAAAAACAAATGAACACACACAAACACATACTCATCCCTGTCTCTGGGCTACAGAAAGGTCTTTTGTTGGCTAATTTTCCTTTTTCCAAAGACTCAAAATTCTTGAGGCATTAGAAAAACATAATATTTAGTTTTGTTCCTGTAAGGTGAATAAAATTAAGCATAACCCTGTCTTCAAAGATCTTGCTAACCCTGCTACCAGAAACCCAAAATGTTGATTCTGAATACTTTAGGCAAACTGGTAAGTAGGAACACGTGCAGTATTGAGTGGGGTGCCTCCCACCCCCTAGCAACTTGCTCACTGTAACTCTGACATTGATGTGAAAGAGTTTGCTAGAGGCTGGGACCACAGGTCCAAGAAACGAGTTCTGCTGTCCCTCAGGAGGCTCATGACACGGCGTAAAGACCACTCATAAAGCATCTAAATTCTTGTTTCTAGTCCAGAAACTAGAATACATACCGGGGGACTTTCTGACAAACACAAAATATGAGTTTTCCAGTTTCAGTGCATACATTAAATATTAGCACACCATATTTCTCTTATTTCTGCATTTAAATATATAAACTACATCCCTGTGATGCAGAGAAAGCATTTTGGAAAACACCATTCTCCAAACCTTTTTGATTATCCATCATCACCAAAAATAATTTAAGTGCACTCCTCGTATGTTATTTGGTTGGCTAAATTGACATATACAACCATACCATTAAGTTATACATGTTGTAAATACACAAAAATGTATAGCAAATTAAAATGAAATATTAAATGAGGAATATTTATAAATATTATTTATCAATAATACATATTATGAATAGATTAATAATACTAAAAATAGTATAAAATTAGCACAAAATTAATGATAAAAATGTGTGCCTTAGTAAACATAATTAATGGTTGCTGACATCACATTGTAAAGTCTATCACAACTTAAAAAGAAAAAAACTTCATAAGGTCATGTATAATTTGCCTGCTGAAATTTCATTTACTCATATGTCAATCAAAAATTTACTTTTCCAAATTAAACATGTGCTCCATTTTTATATTTTAATAAATGTATTGAAAAATCATTAAACCACATTGGAATATTTTTAGAAGATTCATTTTCAATTGTTCATAATTTTTTTAAGCATTAAAATATGAGAGATTCTTTAACAGGATCATTTAGATGCTATTTAGCAACAAAATGTACATAATTCCAGGGACACTTTTCCAAAATACCTTGTCTACAACATATGTTTTTTAAAAATATTCCTTTTGCATCAACACTTTAAAGGGAAATACTAAACATGCATAGATTAAGTATTAAATATTAAATAGGTATATTTTCTTGGTGTACGCTATCGAAGCTGTTAGTGATCACAGGAAGTTTAGGACTTTACCATTCTCATATTTTGTAGAAGAAAAATCTATCACTGAACTTGCAGATTGTGAATCCTATTAAATATTATGGTACAGTAGATACATGTCACCAATAGTCATCATTCTCTTTTCTTTAGTAAGTCACCAAACTTTAGTTAGACACATGGGACATTCAGTTAATATTAACATTTCCTTTTTTTTTTTTTAAATGAAAGTGAGTCTCACTGTGTCGCCCTGGCATCACACAACTTCAAACTCTTGGCCTTAAGGCAGCGGTTCTCAACTTGTGGGTCGCAACCCTTTTGGGGGTCTCCTGCATATCCTATATTTACACTATGATTCATAACAGTAACAAAATTATAGTTATGAAGTAGCAAAAAAAATAATTTTATGGTTGGGGGTCACCATAACATAAGGAACTGTATTAAAGGGTTTCAGCATTAAGAAGGTTGAGAATCACTGGCTTAAGCAATTCTCTTGCCTCAGCCTCCCAAGTAGCTGGAACTACAGGCACCCACCACAATACCCAGCTAGTTTTTGGTTGCAGTTGTCATTGTTTTTTAGCAAGCCCAGGCCTGGCTCAAAACCTGCCACCCTCAGTGTCTGTGGCCAGCGCCCTACCCACTGAGCTATGGGCACTGCCCAATATTAACATTTCTTATTTCCCTTGTAGCTGGGTATGGTGTGAGAGGCCAGGACATGCTATCGTAGAACATATTTGTTTGACATATTTCAAGGTGATAATTTAGAGAATTGCAGACAAGAGAGTTAGGGTAGGCAGTCATTTAGACATGAGCCAGTGGATGGCAGATGCAGATAGCCTATTTTGGACTAGCCTGAGTTGGGCTGACCTGGGCTGTGGTGGAAATGGGGCTAATGGAGACCTTGGAAGTGAAAGGCCTTGAAGATGGGTTGTTTGGGGGAGCTAGGTGTTTTGGAGGACTAATTAATATCCCTGGGACTTTCTGATGTGGACAGACAGATGCAAATTGTTACAGGAGCAGAGTTGATCAAGACCCTGGGAATTTCCAAGAAGCAGTTGACACTAACACCCCTAAACCTGTGTATAAAATTCAGCACTTCATTCTCCATAATGCTAGAATGGAGAGTGCAGTGGTTGCTAGAATGGGCTGGTTTTCTACCCAAACCATTAAAATAAACTTTTCCTTTCTTGCTAAAACTTCACTTGCTCTCGCTTTCTTTAGTTATTTTAGCAACACCTCAAGCCATCACCACTGCTATAACGAAAAGAGCTCTGAAAGTTGTCCTTTTGTAAAAGAAAACTTATATCTATCGCCCTTAATAAGATAAATAGTAGATTCAAGCAAAAGTTTCTCTCTGAGGCCTTTTTAATGTGCCTAAAGACAGATACAGATCTGACACTTCCCCAAAAAAGAGATCACCCTAGGCAGTCACCTATTTCCTGATGGCTGTTACCTAAATGATTTCATACGAAGACAATCTTTGCTCACCACACATTTCCTGTCTTCGCCATTCTATAACTTATTACCACCATTGGCCCAGGAGCCCCAATCTTCTATCCCTTTTGTAAGGTCTAAAAACTTCATTTATCTGGAAGGTCTTTGAGTCTCACATTTTGTGCAGTTCTGGTACACTCATATGTGTATAATCAATCCGTATGCTTTTTCTCCTGTTAATCTGTCAGTTTGTTTTATAGACTCAAATTATCAAGTCTTCAGAAAGTCAGGGAGAAGGAAAATTCCCTTCACTCCTGTAATTCTGGTGAGCCAAGAGGGAGAACAAATCACTCTGCTTCTTTAGGAAAGAAGATACCAGGGCAACTGATAAAAGTCAGCGATAAAGGTAAACATTTTCACCAAGCTCAATTCTCAGGTCTCCCATGTCCCTCCTGTTGTAGAGTCTAGTCCAGCAAGGTAGGTAAGGTGGTCAGAGTTCCTCTTTTCTTTCAAAATTTAGATTAGCTGGGGAACACATGTATGCAAACTAGTTTCTTGTATAGGTCTGAATCACTTTTGGAATAAATAAACTGGCTACATCAGAAAGGAAAAAAAAAAAAACTTTGAGGAACTCTCATCTTAGACATTGTCCTATTGGTAACTATGGAAAATCTAATTTAAACAAGAACTTTAGCCTGACTCTCCAAGCCTTTCTCAGTCTCGTGGAGATGCAAATTTTGACATGTCTTTGAAATATAAACATCCAGGGAGTTAACTAGAAAGTCTCCATACTCAATTAAATAGAAATAGGATTTAAAGCCAAATTAAAGTCCTTTGAACCCACCGTAAATTTCTTTCCTCAGTAAATTACTTTAACTGAGGAAAGAAACATTTACTTTATAAGAATTAGTTTGAAACACTTGTTTGGAATTTCTTGGCCTTTGAGGTGCCTATTATTAGTAATCCTTTTCCCTCCCCTGAATGCCTTTCATTTTCATCTCTGTCTCTTTTCTATTTTTTATCTAACAGGGGCACATGAATTATTGGGCCTTCATGTGCAGCCAACCAACTGAAAGGTTGAAAACACCCAAAATATGGCCAGAGAGAAAAATTTAAGTTACACTGCATTTGCAGCTGGAGTACAAACTGTTATCTACGCTTCTGTTTCTTTTGGCCTGTCTCTGGAGTAGTCTTGATTTTGAAAGACTTGCAAACTATTTTGATCCTTTCTTGAAGACCTTGATTAACTCATAAAGGCTTATTCATTTTCATCTCATACATTTTTATTTGTTTTGGTCTCAAATCCCTTGTAGGTACACCTTCCATTTAAAATTTTGGTTTATATTTAGAATGTGATAAGAACTTTGCTGTTTTATTCGGTTAGCCTTCTATCTTAAGCTAAATGGAAACATATTCTCTGGAAAAAAGGAAACAGTGTATTAAACATTTTGAAGACAAACAGTTTTCATTTCAGAACAGAAATATCACTTGATTTCTATCTCAGCTAGAAATGTAATCCCTGATATAAAAGAGGAAATTAAAGATGATACAGTTGGGTGGACAGGTCAGCCCCTAGATATCGTTCAGGCTGCCACAAGATCTTTAGGGGAATTAAAAGCAACTGTCTTTGTTTGACAAATCAAGTCTTTACAATAACAGGAATGTGCCCCTGAATGCAATTTAAAGCCTGCCCTACATGTTCTTCTGAAATCCCAAACTACAGGTATTTATCTCTGGATTCTAGCAGATATAATTCATGTATTATTAAACAAGCAAAGCATTGGAAATAGGTTTGCCCTGTCCTTAAGGAAAATAAAAGGAAATAATTTAAACAATTATTACCCTAGACCTCAATTAATATTTTCCCTAAAACTTCTTTATGAAAAACTTGCATTCTCCCTCTTTATTTTTTGAGTTATAATTTTTCTAATGAGTCTTACCTAAGAAATAACCCCTTTTAAAATGAAACTTTCCAGAAAAAGATTCTTGGAAGAAAAGGAAATATAGAGTTTAATACCACTGTTTGCCTGGCTAAAACTTAATAATGATGTATTTAAATATGTTTTTTTAAAAAGAGTTCTGTAGTCAGAAACTGGTTTAATTAAAAGTTGCTTTTTATACTATATAAATAGATCTCTATTATCTTGTTTGGATCCTGTTTCTCTCTCATGGGAACTGCTCAGTTGACTGAATTTCTCCAATTTGTGAATTTATATATATAATGTATGCATTGTCTACATGGTATAAGATCCCTGTAAAGTCTTTAAAATTGGCTTAAAAGATAAATGATTCCTAATATTAATAAAACTAAAAACCAAAAAACTGCTAAAAATACAGAAATTATCATAAATATTTTAAAGTTCATGTTAAGTAAAGTTAAATAAATCTTTAGAAAATAAGACTGGTTTAATGAAGACGACTGTGTATTCTGAGTTGTCAGCAAAATACTCAGGTATTTAACATTAACATTCAAACATGAGCTATAAAAATGAGTAAGGTTATAACTAGCTTTGTTTAATGTCTTGTTTTATTTTCATAAGAACAAATAAATTAAATAGATATAAGTAAGATACATGTTTATAAATGTACCTTTTAACAAAAATTATGTTTTTTATATGTTAGCATTGAAATAATTTCTCAAATGGTGGATATTAATTGAATATCTAGACTACTTCTAAAAAGATAAATTATTAAAACATTAATTGCTCAACATAAGTTTATGTTTATTTGCTTTGACTTCTTTAATTTTATGAAAGACAAAATATATTTCGGTTTGGAAATAAACATGTCCTGTTTCACATTTTTAAATGTCTTGTTTCACATTTTGCTTAAATACTGTAAGCAAATATAAAATTTTTGGAAATTATGAAATATGTACTTATAACTGTGAGTATGGGATAGAGTTCAAATTTTCACACTTCTTAGGTTTTCATTAGAAATTAAGGTTACTTTAAGAAAAATTAAAAAGAAATTAAGGTTACTGGTCCCACACAGTGGCTCATGTCTATAATCCTTGCACTCTGGGAGGCTGAGGTGGGAGGATCCCTCGAGTTGGGAGTTTGAGTACAGCCTGAGCAAAAGCAAGACTCCATTTCCCTTAAAGAATAGAAAAATCAGCCAGGTACAGTATTTTAGTAGAGAATTCACTAATTCTCTACTATGAAGAAATAAAACAATTATATGAGACTTAACTGAGGAAGGATAATGGACTTTTTGACTTTTTTTTTTGAAACATTATTGATTCATGTTAGTGCTTTGTTTTCCAGATTTAAGGGGACCTTTTTAAAAAGTTTTCTTAGCTCACAGCAATTTTGTAATGTGTCTATTTGTGAACAGAATTAAAACATTTACTTTTTTCTCCCTGCCTAATCTCTCTAAAAAGTGAAAACCATTCATGTGTATTCTTACTTTATGACAGAATAGTTATTTGTGTAACTACAGGAAGAATATTTTCTCTTTGTAACAGAACAATTGGAAACACTGGCTGTATTACCAGGCTTTTTACTACAATATCATATCCTCATATATGACCAGATAGCTTTGAGAAAGCTGTCATGAAGCCCCTGGAAAACTGGCCTGGAACTTGGAATACATTCTTCTCTTCTCATATAAGGTTCCATTCTTGTGATAAGTAAAGACTGCCATTTTTTGACAGATCCAGGCACCTCAGAATATTGTAAGAATCTCATAAAGGGAGGAATTCACTCAGGTTCTACAGTTAAAGCTTGATGGCAAGTCCTTGCCCTGACTTCTTGTCCTTACATGGCATTTAAAAACCCAATCTGAGATTCCTTACAATAAATTCTAATGAAACAAATTTAGAAAGAGTACGTATGGTCTATTGCTTTTTTGCTACACTCATGGAAATAACAAGTAAAACATACTGACATTAAAATAATTTTTCAAATAAATGAGTCTTACTATGATTATCTTTTCTAAAAATGAGGGTAACTGAATAGAGAAAAAATAAGTTTCAGGAGAAAACTATAGTACAATTATGATTAGAATCTAGCCCTGTTCGTTGATTTTATTTTGTTGTTGCTGTTAAACCTTACCAGCCAGGAGAGAAAGTTTTTTTATTGTTTTTGAGATTTTTCTCTACCAACAATTTGGATTAGATCTTGAATTCTGTTCTGGCTACAAGTCCCTAAACTAATTTTTCCAATTTTTCTCTCATTTTTCTGACTTGTAAATGTTAAAATTAAAACTTTTTTTTTTTTCTCTAAAGCCCTGAATGCTAAAACTGGCTAACCTAATAAATAGACTGAAGAGAAATTACCTAGTCAGTTTGTTATTGGAATTTCTCTGCTGAGTACTTGGTCCTGGAGAATCGAAGAATTAATTCACAGACCTCTATCAGTAAGTGACAGGACAGATTTTGTTACAGATAAGAGAAGATCAGAGATAAGCAAGCCAAGAGGAGAGCGAAGCCTCCCGCACAGTGGAGGGGCCACAAGTGGGTAGCCCATTCCAGCTCTCTGTCTAGGGGGTTACATTCATCTTCTCTTCCCCGCGGGCAGTGGGGTTTACGGGCTAAAATACATGTTTGAAGCATGTCACAATCATTGTCACCAGAGTCCTGTGGGGAGAAGGTGATTTTGAACCTGCCTTTGCATAGGAATGTGGTCTTGTGTAGGGCTGTCCCACTCCTCCCTGAGAGTGGCTTAGATGGGACATGATCAAACTGGTTTATGAACCTGGTTGGGTCCAGAAAATGGTGTCTGTGTTCAGCCCTAGGTGAAGGGGACATACATCAAATTTATACTCAAACTGAAAATCAGGAAAACCCGTCAGATTGCTACTGCCTGCTTCCACCTTCACTGAGGATGATCCTGGCTGTCATGGAGAAATCTTCTCTGCTGACTGCCCTCCACACTCAAATGTGAGTTTTTAGACTCCTCCAAATTTTTAACTTTGCTGTTCTTTTGTTTTCTTAGAAATAAATCTTATTAAATGCCCATATCCTTACACCACAGAGAGGTCTAACTTTGGAAATCTACCTGCAACATCTCCTCTTGAAACAAGACACAGCTGTTTGGCTGAACTGACCCGTCCTCAGGACTGAACTGACTTATTCTCGGGCCTAAGAGACTGATATGGGATTTTAATATGTGACAGTTCCTGGAAATAAAGTTTCAGAAGGGGTACTGTGGAAGTTCCCAATATGCCACCCCAGAATATATTTCTTTGGCACATTTTGAATTGGTAATACAGAGAACTGCAGACAGGGAGAGCTCTGAAAAACTGTCCTTTAGTAAAGTAAGTTTATATCTTTCTACTGTAGTAAGGTAAAGTGTATGCAAGCAGAGAGTTTTCCCTGAGGGCCCATTATCTGCCTAAGGACAAATAAAGTTCTGACATCCACCCGAAAGAAAAATTACACATACGATAGGGGGGGCGCCTATTCCTCTGATGACTATCGTCTGATAACAGACAGTCGTGCTCAGCATGTGCCCCTTTCCCCCCATTACCTCCTTCCTATACACTTTCGCCACCTACTCATGCCCAGGAGGCCCAGTCCCCTATCACCTTCTGTACAGTACTAAAATTTCATTCATCTGGTCCTCCTGGAATCTCACATTTTCTGTGGCTTCCATTCACACATATGTGTCTTTGCCTTTTTTCCTCTTCACCTGTCTATGGTCCACTTGTTTTTATCGAAATACATTCCTGGACCTTGAGTAGGAGGTGACAAAAATTTTCTTTGCCCCGAAATGTTGGCCATGGAAGTAAATTCTGGCAAATGAGAGGTGAGTTTAAGTGAAGCAGGATTATACCTGATTATACCATCCTCTTCCTCAGATCTCCTTTCTTTGGTGGCTGGAAGATGGATAGGGCACTGAAGTATCTTTCGCCATGCAAATGAGACAAACACCTCAAAGATGGCAGAATAACAAGGCATCATAAACCCAAGGCTCCACTATCACTGCCACGTTATCCTGATCAGACAATTATATAATTCTTTGAGAAAGAGAAAAACAGAAACAAGAATTCTAATGTGCTTTCTATCCATTTCTACAATGGATCTCATCTTCAGCAACTTCACTTTGGAGAACACCATTCAGGAGGATCCACTTTTCCAAAATCTAAATATGAACAACTTGAAGGCGGTGCAGGGAGGAAGGGGATCAAGAAGATTCATCAAAAGGAGGAATCTAGCAAATTGATCTCCCTTTTTATTTTCTTTAAGTTTTACTCTTTTTACTTTGTTTTTCCTGTTAATTTTGCCTCAAAACTTAATTCCAGACTCATTTGTTCAAACATGGTTTTATAGAGTTTTTATAAGAAAATATACACAGCTTTTACCAAAACTCTATATTGTAAATATCTCATTCATATATTTGAAGAATAACCTATATAATATTTGTATTAGTATTCTACAAAGAAACTGAACCCATGGGATATATAGATAGATGAGAGAGAATTTATTATGAGAACTGGCTCATGCAATTATGGAAGCTGAGAAGTCCCATAATATGTCATTTGCAAGCCAGAATCCCAGGGAAGCTGTTGGTGTGCTTCAGTCTGAGCTCTCCAGGACCCTAAGGATATATAAAGGAGTCCTGAGAAGACAATGTTTAAAAGCTAATGTTCTAATAAGATTTCCTCCTTCAGTAGACAAGGTATTGAGTGAGACTCAGACTGGTGTATGAGTTAGTGCCTGGCTTCAGGTTACCAAAGTCACTGAGTTCAAAGCCTAGACTAAAACCCAGTCCTCTTTACTCCTATTTATGAAAGCTGAACTGGAAAAAAAAGGGATACTTGTCCAGCACACTTATGCTCCGAAACGTGATTTGATATGAAAGACAAGGAAGGTGTCCTGCCAGATAATAAAAGTGAGAGGAGGAGGATGAAGAAAAGAAATTTGTATAATAGGTCACAAACTGAACAAAGGCCATGAAAGACGTGGAATATTTTTAATTAAAACAATTCCACAGGTATGGAAATTAACCAAAAAACAAGTAACTTCTAAGACCAAGGCTTCTTTATTTTTTAAATCTCCATCCCCAGTGAAAAGAATGTTTTAACAAAGGACATAATCCTTTCAAAAGAAATAAAACCTAAATTAAACAAACACAGAATGTTGTGCGGCTCCTCATTATTTGAAGGGTGAGGGCACAACAGTCTGGTTTGAGGAGAGCAATTACAGCTTGATGCCCTAGGACACGCTTTATGCCCTTAATCATAAATCAAAGTCAACCTCCAGAGGAGAGGTGCTGGGTTCTGCTTGCAGAGGTAAGGTCTCTCGCTTACTCATCACTTCCGAAGGAGAGGGCCTTGGGTTAAACCTCTCCTATTTGAGTCAATCCAAGATGTTACTCAGATATATTCAGCTGTATGATATTATGCCACATACCTGTGGAATTATACATGGTAAAGGACAAAGCTGACCTTAGGAAAGGATGCTAAGAAGTCCATATAAAACTTATGAGAGCAACCTGTGAAACGTACTTATAGTTTATACCAGTGGTAACTTAGGGTGGCTCCCTTGAAATTACATTTATTTCCCTAGGTGGGTCCTTAAGAGGTGACTGGACCATGAGGGCTGCTCTCATGAATGGAGTAATTCATTCTTGGATTAATGGGTGAACGGATTAATAAGTTATCATGGGACAGGAACTGGTGGCTTTATAAGAAGAAGGAGAGACCTGAGCTAGGATAACACCCGCGATCTCCAGGCCTTTATGCAACACCCTGTGCTGTCTCAGGAACTCAGAGTCTCCACCAGGAAGAAGGCCCTCACCAGATGCGGCCCCTCCACCTTGGACTTCTCAGCCTCTGTAACTATAAGAAATAAATTTATTTTTCTTATAAGTTGTCTAGTTTCAAGCATCTGTTATAAGTTATAGAAAGTACAGGAAGGCAGCCCATGCTCCACAGCCACACTGGCCATTCCAACAAAGATACTGAAAAAAAGTGTGGATAACTGCAGAAATATACATTAGCCAGTTAAATTGAAACTGGAACCATTAACAAAAAAAAAAATTCCAGAAAGGTTTAGAAAGTTGAAGTTTCCCTGAAAAAATCTATTTTGCAACATTTTTTAGAACTTTACGCTGTCCCTGGACAAAACTCCTCTACTCTTTCTATCCTCTCTGGGACACTCTGTCCATTGTGTTGTTGTTTTCATTCCACTGATCATGGTCTGATATTTATATTTGATTTTTGGGTGGTTTCTTTTGTCTTCTAACCTACTCATAGAATGTAAAGTCAGTGAAAAGGAAACTGTATGCCCCGAATGTACAACAAGACCTCCCACATCTGGGACTTTAATAAATAAGATTTTGATAAGTATTTGTTGTGGTTGGGCACAGTAGCTCATGCCTGTCATCCTGGGAGACCAAGGCATGTGGACTGCTTGAGCTCAGGAGTTTGAGACCAGCCTGGGCAAGAGTGAGACCCCCCCCCCCATTTCCAGTAGAAATAGAAAAAAAAACTAGCTGGGTGTCATGGTGGGACCTCATAGTCTCAGCTACTTGGGAGGCTGAGGCCAGAGGATTGATCAGTTGAGCCCAAGAGTCTGAAGTTGCTGTGAACTATGATGCATTCTATCCAGGGCAACAGAGTCAGACTATGTCTCCAAAAATATATAAAATAAAAAATTGTTGAATGCACAAAAGTACAAACGCAGGATCAGTGTCTCCTCCGTTGAGTTTTTTCTTCTCTACTCTTCACCTCTCATGTGACTGCCTCTCCCTGGCAGACTCTAAGCAGGAATCATATGGGGAAGGGGCACTGAGAATGCAGTTTCTTATTTCTTCTCTGCCTGAGAAAGTGTTGGTGGCAAACGAGTTGAAAATAGACAATCTGTCATGGCCTGGGAGGTTGTACTCTCTGGGTCTCACCACAGACTTCTTTTGCACTACATCAACAAGATAATTGTAAAAAGTTTCCTAACCTCACCAAAAAGCTTCATGGAACATAAATGCACAAGCCCTGTGCTCCTAGAGGGAACAGGTCAACCAGAAGTAAAAATATACAGTAGGGCAGAACAAAGAAGGGTTGTTGTTGTTAATATTTAAATTGTTTTTCTAATGCTTAACGAGCACCACTTGTGATGTCAGAACAGGCAGAAAGGGATCCTGGTGTGAGCTACACGCAGGTGTGTAAGCAGCTAATGGAAATGACAGCTAAGATGATATATCACCGGGGTGTTGAAAAATGAATTATCCATGCGGTTTAAATGGGCCAAATGATATATTGGAACACCATGCGGTTTAACACAAAGCATGGCATTCAAGATGGAAGATCCAAATCCTCGCTCTGGCTCTAACACAGACCACTTTTACAAGACTGAATGAGTCATTTAAACCACACCAGGCTGTGGTTTCTCCCTCAGTCAAATCAGTGTAGCAGAATGTATTGCCCAGTCACAACAGAGGATGTTGCGAGGAAACAAGGGAGGTAGCAACCAACACAGCCTATTCTAAACACTGCAAGGTGCATGCTTGGTGCTGAAAAACGCCCTGGGTATGATAGTCAAAGCAGGACTCTTGCAGAATTCATTCATTTTTCAAACTAAAAATCTCACATTCCTATGCTGGCATAAAGAATTACAAGTATTAGACTTTTATTGCCATAATTCTGCCGTTCCTCCCTTTATATGAATTCAGGTGACATACCACAAACACTTAGAATTGAGGAATCCATTTTCGCCATGCCAACTGTTGCCAATAATTTGCAGCATTTACCATAAGCCTGCAAGATCTCCTCAGGCCAGAAATATGCATCCTTGTCCCTGTATTCACAATCTTATATTTAGACCTTGCCAACAGGCCGTTTAGGTTGCTCCAAATCAAATAAACTCTGAAGCCCACACAGAAAGTATTAGATCATTACGGAGCAGGAGGTACACAAGCTGGAGGTGCAAACAAAACTCAGGGCAAAAGGGAATCACCAGACATGAATTAAACACAGAGGCAATTATGGCATAGTGGAAAAGGAACAAGACAAGGAGTCAAAGTAGCTACAGTTAAATACTAGCTCTGTCACTTACAATGTGACCTTGGTCAGTCCTGAACAGGAAGGACTCTGGACCTCAGCTGTAAATTAGAGCACTAGATTACGTGGGGTGAACAAAGGCACAAGGCATGCATTAATCCTCTCCCCCAGCGCTGAGTACCTGGAAGAACACAGGCTCGGCAGCCACAGTATTTTGGATTTAATTCGAGCCCTAACTTTAACCATGTGACCTTGGGCAAGAAACTTAACTTCTCTGTGCCTCAGTTTTCTTATCTCTAAAATATGGACAAGAATAGGAGCTATCTTATAGTAGTTTTGGCAAAGATTCAATGAGTTATCTTCTGTGAGCCACTTAGAACAATTTAAGGGGCACAAAGTAGTGTTATTGTTACTGTGTGCCAGGCATCAAGGAAACACAAGGAAAATCCAGGTCCCTAAAAAGTCATGACACATGTCCAGTGATTCCTCAGGTCTCCTGAAGACTCACGATTGCTTTAATTTTAGTTTGTTTTCGCATCTCTTTTCTTACAGCCAAGGAAATTTCATGAAAATTGAGTGTTCACTGCAGGTAGTCTAGGCTGCCATCGTCAGGACTTCCTCCGCTTAGGGGTCCCTATCAGTAGCTGTGATATTAATCCTCTGTACAGCAATTGCAGCGTCACTAAGAACAAACCACCAGAGAAACCGGCAGTGAGCGTAAGAGCAGATACACACAAATTAAAGCAATTTTCACTGCCTTGTTAGAAATGAAACAGGAGGCAAATACAGTGAAGAAATCCTTTTCTTCTTCCACTGAATGTTCTCTTTGTTGAAGAATGTCATAGAGGAGAGGCAAAACCCCAGGTTTAATGAACTCTGAACTCAGGACACTGCAAATGCCATTGTGGTGGGTTTCCTAGCGCAACATTGCATAGTAAAGCCTCTTGTCCTAGTCCATCGGGCTGCTACAGCGACACGCCATAAACTGGGGGGCTGAAAAAATAAATGTTTATTTTTCAGAGTTCTGGTGGCTGAGAAGTCCAGGATCAAAATGCCAGCAGATTCAGTGTTTGGTGGGGGCTCGGGTCTTCACGGATGTGGCCTTGTGGCTATGTCATCACAGGACAGAAGGGACCATATGAGTCCCTTGGACCTCTCTTGGAAGGACGCTGAGAACCCCCCCATGAGGGCTCTTCTCTCATGACCTGATTACCTCACAAAGTCCCTGTTTCTTAGGAATCCACATTGGGGAGTACATTTCAACCTATGAATTTGGAGGGACACAAACATTTAGACAAGAGCAACTGCAAAACCCTCGTCCTTTCTCAGACCTCCAGCCTTAGTTATCACGGCCTCAGAGGACTTCCGTATGGTAGGTCCATGTTCTCTGGGAAAGATGCTGCATCATCTTCCCTTCAACAGACCCATAAAGTGACCTTCACCATGTCCGCTTTCCCCCTTTACTTTTGTACTTATTTTACTGAAATGGAAGAGCTGTCCCTCTGCTTCCCTAAAGCTAACTCTTTAATAAATTCCATCCAGTCTCGCCTGCTGTGGTTTTCTCATGTTTAATTAGTTCCATTTTTTCTTGTAGCTACACTGGCCCTTTCCACTGGTTCCTCTACTTCAGTGTACAAATTTAATAAAGGGTCTCATGTTGTTAAATGTAAGAATATAAAAGAAAAGAAAACATTCTCCCTGCACACACTCATCGAGCTTTAACTCCATTTTCCTCATCTTCTTGAAAGCTGCCGTTCTCAGAGTGGTTATCTGCAAGTGGCATCTCTATTTCTTTACTTCCTTTTTTCTCTTTAACTCATTCAAAGCAGGTTTCTGTTCCACTGAAACTGTTCTTGCTGAGATATCCAGTAATCTCCATCCACATCTCTAGCTACAACTGACTCCTTCTCAGTCTTTATCTCGCTTGACCTGGCAATAACATTTGACCTTGCTAACCACTTCCTCCTTTAGAAAACACACTTTTCACTCAGTGACAAGACAACACACCCTTCTGATTTTCCATCTACTTCTGTAGCTGTCTTGCCTTTGCCTCTTTTTTGGCTACTCCTTGTCCACCCAGGTCCTGAAAGTTGGAATTCATCAGCACTATCTACAATACTCCACGCTTCCCTCTCTCCACACAGCTCCCCAAGTGATCTCTCATATTCCAAAACATGAAATAATTCTAACCCCTAGTCTGGACTGACTTTGTCTCAACTTGAGACCCATACACCCAAATATGGGTTTCACTTCCTTTCTCCAGATGTCTCACAGACACCTCAAAATCAGTTTTCCCAGATGCAATGTTCACAGCCTCTGCACTGACACAAAGGCCCAAGCCGATACTTGGAGAACAGTCCTTGGCTCTTCCCTCCTACTCTTCACATTAAATCCTTCACTAAAGCATTTCAATGCCTCATTTCTCAGCTAAACCATCACCTCCTAAGAACAACTTTTCATAGAGCCAGAGATATAATGAACTTCCTTCTCTTAAATCAGTAAGTTGAGATTTAAGGAGTAGTCCACTAGCTGCTAATTATATGATAATCAACACGTTTTTAATTCATCTGTACCTCAGTTTCTTTATCTGTAAAGTAGGGGCAATCATAGCATCAAGCTCACAGGAGTTTTGTAAGAATCAAATGAACCAATATTGATAAAATCTTGAGAAAATACAGAACGTTACCCATCATCCATGTTGCTGGCTTAGGGGACAGGGTATCATGAACAGCTGCCTTCACAAATCTTCTTAACCCATGTGAACTTGTATTGTAGATAATCCCTTTTTCAGCAGTGCAGACAGGGACCATCTGTCCCCAAACTAGAGTACATGGTCCTAAATACACACACATGAGCATGCCTGCACACATATACACACAGAGAAAAATTTCAACTAATGGTGCTTTATAAGTACCTTGAAAGTTAATGCCTCAGTGAATTTGCTTACTCGGATCCCTTTGTGTATTAGTCAGAATTCTCCAGACCCAATAGGATGGATAGATAGCTAGATAAGAGATATAAATTGGACATAAATACATACATATATATGAGATACACAATAAAAGTAGGATGTATATAGGACATATACTGTATACATATCCTTAGGAAGAGATTTACCATAAGGCATAGTTAGACTTTATGTAACACAATGTACATAACCTTAATATACTCCTTAATACACAATCATAGGCTGAGAAGTCCCAAGCCTGTATTCTGCAAGCTGGAAGCCTAGGAAAGCTGGTGGTGTAGTGAAGGCCTGAGAGCTGGAAGGCTGATTGTGTGGATTGTGAGATCCAGGGGTGCCGAGGGCAGAAGACAGGACCTGCAGTAGTAGAGTCAGGCAGAGTTAAATAAGCCTCCCTCTGACTTTCTATTCTCTTCATAATGGATGGTGCCCACCCACACTGAGGGCAGCAATGCTTTGTTCAGTTTATAAATGTCACATTAATTAAAATTGAAACACTGGAAAACTAAAAGTAAAGACTTTAGTCTCTTTTTCATGAAGTTGGTAGGGCTGCTAGGAAATTTCCTTAAATCTCAAGAAGAGAATATTAGTAGGCCAAGCACACCATCATATTACCTTCTACGGAAACAAAAAGGTACGTTATTTTTTGCTAAAAAAAGAAATGAAAGGAAAGTAATGAGTAAATAGTAATAGCAGCTAATGTGACAAAATAAACAAAACTCTGATAAAGAATATCGCAGTTCCCTTGGGCTTATTTCTAAAAATACATAACGTGAAGTATTTGAAGCAACTCTGGGAAATATCCAGAGGAAACACTGTCTTCATGTGTAATAATATCAATCGTCTAATGATTTTAAAAATAATTAAGTGCTGTTTCAAGTTAGGATAAGAACACGAAGTCTTGCATAAGTGCTACCGGGCCCACCCACTACACCAAATCATACAGGAAACGTCACCCTCTTTCTTTTTACGGGGATGTAGAGACTACTGCTGATTTTGTTAAAGGTAATACTGTTCTGACTTTGTTGGCTGAACTCCAGCGTGTGCTAGATGGCACTATAACGCGTGATTATAGAGAAAATGTGAAGCAGTCCATTTCCTCAAAGAGTTTTCTATCTTGTGGGGAGACACAAAAGTAAAGATATAACTTCCACGTACTTGTTTCTACGAGTGATAAAAAAATTAAACAGAGATAAAAGAATAAATGCTAAGGACAAACGGCTCAAGAAAATTTCGTAAAAGAAGTGATGACCTTTGAATGAAATATTGATACTTGTTTAGAAGTTTTATTTATTTATTGTCAAATATATTTTAATTGTTGAAAGATTGGAAAGTACAGAATAAAATAACACCTGCAATCTAATACTACCACCTAGAGTTACAGATGATAAAATTTTAGACTTTTCCCCATTATATTTCTATATACTTTTTCTTCATGTCATTGAGCTAACAATGTCCGTTATACTGTGTTTTCTTAGCAGCACAAGTAATGAGCACTTTCAGTAGTTTAGTGAATTTGAAATACTTTTAGTAAATTTTAAATCTTTTTACAAACATGATTTTCATGGAATCATATTGAATACACTAGACCACTTTCTAATCATGGAATTGTTTTGTGGTTTTGGTATTTGAAATAGTTATTACAAACCAGTTGTCTTCATAAATCTCTCTCTTTATTTAAAATGAGAATTTGGTACAGAATTGGAAGATGAAAGAATTAAAATAAAGAATAGGGGGCAAGACACAATTGTCAGAGGTACTTTAAACAAATGCAATCAGTGTAACCTGGTTTCTTGTACCCTCAATGAATCCCCCACAATTAAAAGAAAAAAGAAAAGAAAAGAATAGAGTTTTTATTGAATCATCAGAGTTCAGCATTTGCTTGCAGGAGAATGTACAAAGGCATAAAACGTACAGTGGCAAAGATAGCGGCACATAATAAATACACAAGCACATTCCCTTGTTACGCCATAAAGGTAAGTTAGGTGAGGAGGTGACACTGAGAATGTAGGTAGAAATCAGGTCACTTTTATGCCATGATTAGTAACTTGTCATGGCATAATGATGATTATAAAATATGATTTGTAGTAAATTATATTTTATCCCAAAGGCAATAGATGTTCAATAAATGTTCGCTCAATGTAATTGATTTACCCACTCAGGAAGTGTTGCTTCTTTAAGTAAACAAGACTAGTAAAGTATTTTCTAGCTAAAAATATTCCCTTTTAAAATGAAGTATACCTTATCTTCATAGCTGAAATTAGAGAAAGCCATCCGATTCAATTCACTCAGGACTTCTAATTAGTGAATTAATCCAATAAATCATAGCTACAAATGCTTTTCACATGATATATAAACATTGAGTATTAATTTATTTTGAAACTTAAATAAATACTTCTGTCATAATGTTTTATTTAGACTCAAAGCCTTGCCTTTGATCAGAGTTGTCCACTGATCAGAGTTCAACCTCCTGCTCCTATGCACAAAAGACACCTATAATTCATAATGTGTGGTACCCATCTTTTATTTATTCAAGACTGACAAAATACTTCAGAGATTCAAAGCACCCTAATTGCCACCTCCATCCTAGCAAGTTTTTACAAAGCTTATACTTTTATGAAATTTTCGAACTTTCACAATTCCTATGGCTCATTTAACAGCATATTTTATTTTATTTTTTTTTATTGAATGGTAACTATGTACATTAATGCACTTCTGGGGTACAGTGTGGAGTTTTCACATGCAATCCGAAATACTTCCATCAAACTGATCATAATAGCCTTGAATCAGAATGTTTTAAAACAGCATATTTTTCTCAGTAACTCATACATCAATTTTAAAAATAATTTCATTCAGCATAAGACCAATTTTATTTTACACCCATATTTGTTTAATTTCCTCAGTATTTATTTCTTTGAGTAGTGGTATTCATTGGTGAAACTGGCTTGATTGGGTTTGGAAATAATTACAACTGACTCTTAATAGGAATTAACACCAATGGAGGGAGAATGGCCAGCTTGCTGCTGACATCAGTCATTTTGCTTTACAAAGTGAAATAGAGGGCAATGATAAACCAGGAACATTTCTTAAGTGTTAAATGTACCTCTAGGGAACTTACCAATAAAATTTCATCTTTTTCCAAACTTCCAAAACTCTTTACCTGAAGCTCTCATCACTGTCTATACACATACATGATCAGTTAGGGACATGATTTTTCACCCTTGAAAAACTCCATTTCTTCCATTTGTGTGTCTGTGTATGTTGAGCATATAGAACTTTCATTTCCATTTTGTTTTATTATTGGCAAGGCCAAAACATTGAAACAATTCCATGTGGACATCACAAATATAAAAAAAGTAGAACCCCCCCCCCCATAGTTTACTACTTCCAACATTGACCACCTCCTTAAATTGACCTAATTTCATGGACTGGACATGCACCACAACTATCAATCAGTACAGCAGGCCTAGTTCCTTATGTCAACCACCTCCATAGGTTAAGCAGGTTTTTATAGTCTCTTGAGTGGTCAGCTTACAGGAGTTCTACTGTATTGTTCAAATTGATAAAGACTTTATATGTATCCTATTACTACCTTGTGTGGGCTCCCTCCACACACACTCTGGTCATTTAAAATCTTCTATGAAATAAGTGTTTATAAACAGGATTTTATGATTATATGAATTATTATTTTTAGGTAAAGAATATAATAATCACAACAGAGATAATAAAGAAAATGTTCTAGGACAATTGAGACCTGACAATCTTCTGTTTGTTGTTCTGCCCTTTAGGATTTTTAAGAAACGTTAAAAAACTAGATGTTTCTCTGCCCATGCAAATTCCTGCCCTACTTTTTCTCCATGTCTTCTCTTCTGACTCCTAAGAATGACTTCAATCAATATGTTTGACGCTAGAAGCCAAAGGAATTTGGCCAATAGGAGCCACCCTCAGATGATTAGAGGATGAAAGACTCAGAGGCTACCCCATCTTAGCAGCAAAGTTCTAGCAGCAATTATGTCCCTTAACTGTGTATTTCCTATAACACAGCTTGGTTCCAAGAACCTCCCACAGAAAAACCAGGCCCTTTCCCTGTCCCATCAGATTTAGTAACTAATGGCTTCCTTAGGGACATCAATGTCTCTCCCTTGGTCTTTTAATGACACCCACACTTTTGTAAATAGCCCCTCAAATAATTGTCCTTAAGATTCCAGCTAAGTGTGTATTTTATTTCTTACCAGGAGCCATGCTGATATAACCTGCAAATATCAGTCTATAGATCCCTGGATTGGGTTTCTGTTATTCAATGAAACTCAGAAGTTCTTATGTATTTTTCTTATTAGATTTATGTTGCATTTAGGTCTAGCTGAGAGCCTAGGGGAGAAAAATATTCAAAATATTCTGAAAAATAATTTCACAGTACTTAAGAAAAATCTGGCATGATTCTACCCTTTGACCCCAAAGATCCACTACTTATACTCTGTCATTTAGTAACACTGGCTAAAGTACTTAATGATACTTCTCAGGAATCACAAACTTAAGGGCTCATGAAACCTACACAGGTACTATAAATGGGGAAGTCTAGCCAAGTACAGGGTGATAGGAAGATAGGGGTGGTGGCAGGTGGATTAAGCATGAATTTACATATGCATCAGGCTACACTCTGTCAAAGGGAGTTACTGCAATGCAAAATCTAGACCCAGTGGTTGTTCACCTTTAGGGTTTTAAGAGAAGTTAAAACACTAGATATTTCTCCAATATTTCGATTTATGAATGTTGGTTCCAATTTTTGTTCAATTCTTTTTAAACAATGTAAAACCCAAACCAGATGAACTTGAGTTTTTGATCTGTTCTTCAGGAGTCAGTTTTAATCTGTGATGAATATGTGAAAATGTTATTGGCTGCATTACCTGAAATTGCAAATGTTTAAAGGCAACCACATGGCAGTAAGGAGAGAGATTTTATGAATACCTTCTATGGACCAGTATGTCACAATTGAAAGGACAAAGCAGATCTCTATACATGAACGATAAAGAATATACCAAGTAAATTTGTTATTTGTTAAAGCAAATTCAGAAACAATATAAAACAATGACCTAATATTTCAAAGGACTTATGTAGTATAATCATGTGTGCATGTATAAAATCAGTACAAAAAATATGTATTAGATTTCTATTAGTGGTTTAGAGGTCAGTAAGAATGGAGGCGATGAAAGTGTATTTACCTTTTTATTTTTTCTTTTTATTAATTTTTATAGAGTTGTAACATGTAATTAAACAAATAAGATTTAGCTAAAAATTTCTCAAATTTTAATGTTCACCAAACAGCTTTAAAAAGTTTTATTTCGTTGTGAACTATAGCGTCAGGAAATTCTAGGCTCATGGTGGCTCACAACTGTAATCCTAGCACTCTGGGTGGCCAAGGCAGGTGGATTGCCTGAGCACACAGTTCAAGACCAGCCTGAGCCAGAGGAAGACATTGCCTCTAAAAACAACTAGGCGTTGTGGCAGGTGCCCATAGTCCCAGCTACTTAGGAGGCTGAGGCAGGAGAATCACTTGAGCCTCAGAATTTGAGGTTGCTGTGAGCTATAACACCATGGCACTCTACCAAAGGCAACAAAGCAAAATGCTGTCTCAGGAGAAAAAAAAGAAAAAAAGAAAAGAGAGAGAAAGAAAGAAGGAAGGAAGGAAGGAAGGAAGGAAGGAAGGAAGGAAGGAAGGAAGGAAAGAAAGAAGAAAGAGAGAGAGAAAGCAAACATGAAAAGAAACACAAGGGCTGGGTGCAGTGGCTAATGTGTATAATAATAGCATTCTGGGAGGCTAAAGTAGGAAGATTGTTCAAGCTCAGGAGTTCAAGACCAGCATGGACAAGAAGAGACCCAATTTCTGCAAAAAGTGGAAAAAATTAGCCAGGCATGATGACCTGTGGTGCCTATAGTCCCAGATACTCCCAAGGCAGAGGCAGGAGGATTGCTTGAGCCCAGGAATTGAAGGGTGCTTTGAGCTAGGCTGATGCCAGAGCACTGTAGCCTGAATAACAGAGTGACACTCTTAAAAAAGTAAGAAAGAAAGAAAAGAAGGGAAAAAAAGAAATTTTAATCAAATAATAGATATCAACTTGTACCAAGCACATTTCTAAGAGTTGTATATTGTTAACTCAGTTAAAACTCACAACTTCTATGAAGTAGTTGCTATTTATTACCTTCTTAATTTAGTTGTAGAGAAAAGTCAGGTACACAAGAGGTTAAGTGACTTTCCCAGGGTCACATATCTAATAAGAGATAGACTGGTATTTAAATGATTAGTTTAGCTTAAGAATATACACCAGGGAATACCATGCAGCCATAAAGAAAGATGGAGACTTTACCTCCTTCATGTTTACATGGATCTTCTTAGCAAAGTATCACAAGAATGGAAGAAAAAATATCCAATGTACACAGCCCTACTATGAAACCTAAGAATATGGGGAGGGGATGGGGGAGGGGATGGGAGGGGGGTGGATGGGTGAAGGGAGGGTGATTGGAGGGATCACCTCTATGGTTTATCTTAAAGGGTACAAGTGAACCTTTCTAAAAGTAGAATATAAACATCTTAACACCATAACTAAGAAAAGACATATATGTTAACCAATTTTATGAAAATATTGCAAATTATATATGAAAACACCATACTGTACCCCACAATACCATCAATTTACACAACTATCATTTAATTTAAAAAAAGAAAAGTTTAAAAAATTAAAAAAAAAAAAGAAGAAGAATCCACATGCTTAAGCCCAAGACACTGCCTACAGGCTGTGAGATGCCAGTAATTCAGGAATGGTTCTATATAACATAAGTTAATTCTTATTTGCAAATTATATAAACTGAATCACAAAAAAATGCCAAGAATATTTTATTCAAGGTCTTTTTATTGGGAAGCAAATAACCCACAAAGAATTTTCCATATCTCTCTTCTATGAGTTTTTACAAAGGCTTAAGAATTTATAGATTTGCCTCTGTCCAAGTTAAAATAGCCAATAACTGCTTTTTGAATAGTCAGCAAAAGAAGAAACAGTTTAGTTACAAAGACATGATTTAGTAGATGCCAAAATCATGATTTAAAGAGAGGTTGAGGTCATTTTATCTTCCGTGGAGGAAAGAAGAGTTAAGTGGACTGTAAACTCGAAGAAGAAGAAAACAGATCAAAACATCTTAATGATATGCCTTGTAATATCAGATGATTCTCTTATTAAGTATGACCACAATAGACATGTCTTTGAAGTATTACCCATTGTTAGGCCATATGGGCTTGGTATACAACAAGCAACATGCTAGAACAAGCTGGAGAGACTTCAGAACTTTCCCTCCACTAGTTTCTATACTCTGTGTTGCTTCATTCAGAACTAGTCAAGGCAAAAGGACTGAGTTTTAACAAGAAGAAAGATTATAATTTTGCCATTAGTACTTTTCCAGAGAATGACATAATTATGGTAAAGAAGATTTAAATGCAGACTTAACCTTAGAGCATAGGCATCTTGATACCCATCTACCATAAAACAAAACATGGCATTTTTTTCCTTCTGTTCTCAAGATGCATCATTCTTACCTTCATCCACTCAATCAAACGTATAAAATTATCTGTGGGTCATTTTCAAGGCTTCAAAACAAATTACTCTTTGCTCTTTTTTTTTTTGCTGGGGCCAGGTTTGAACCTGCCACCTCTGGTATATGAGGCTGGTGCCCTACTCCTTTGAGCTATAGACATCACCCTTGTTCTTTGTTCTTATTTTTGCTTTTGTTTTTGTTGTTTCAACAAAGATAAATAGATATATTACATAGTTGCTTTATCTGGGAAATGGCTAAAGTGGTTAAAGTAGATTTTTAAAATGCCTTAACATAAGAGAAAGAGAATATATAAAAATGTAACTCATCACCAAATTATCAACTTCATATTATCAGTTGAGTACATGACAAATAAGGGAGGAAGAGGACACCCCTGTGCTTAATTCTGCCAAATGGCTGGAATTCATTCAGGAGATGAGCCAAGTTAAAATGGAGAGGGTGAAAATAATTTAAGAGTATAATCAGCTCATCTGTTCATTCTCTTCTCTCTGTCTCTTTCCCCCACACTCATCCATATTGGGTCACAAAACACAAAGCTGTTTTCTAGAGGTAAGAGAACAAGGGCTGGAAGACTGGGAGATAAAAAGCTTCAGTTCTAACACCAAAGCTTTACGTATACCAAGGATCAAAGTTGACTGATTTCCAGATTCTATCTGAAGCAAAAAGGTAAATTTGGGGCATAAACAGATCAAGACTAAGAAGAAGAACCCACATCCCCAGGGAAGCCACATTGCCAAGATGAAAGCTTCAGGTTAAGTGAGAATGAAATATTCCGAGATCAGTTCTGGGTTTCTATATACCAGATTTAGCCCTTCCACCAATTTTCATCCTTACGAGTTTTTCTACTCCTCACTTTATTTGCAAATCCTATAGAGCATTGACAACCCAAGAGTTTCCTTCTATATCCAGCATTCCAGAGATTTTAGCAAATACTGATCTCTTCCATTTCATACCAAAAGTTCTTAAAATGTCGAAGGAGTAGTGGAATCACGTGTCCTCTTTGGGATGTCTGAATCATTATGGAGCCACTCCCCCAGAAAAATGCACACTATACACAGCAGCATTTGGATACAATGTCATGGTAACTGCTAAAGTCTGCCCATGATCTTCCCATGCTGAGAACCACTGTTCTGGACAGGTGAGAAAGGGAGGGAGGGAGAGGGAAAGAGACGGAGGGACAGAGGGAAGGGAAGGACAAACAAGACCATCCCACCTTTATAGTTTTAACCATGATCTAACTACTAAATTGATGATCTAGCTTCACTACTAAGGTCTGAAAGTATATTACGTACCAGCTGCTTTTTGGACATTCCAACTAGAATCCTATGGTAGCTGGGTTCAAATTGTGTGAACTATTTATGAGTAGGGCCTTAAACAATTAGGCTTGAATCTCAACTCTATAATCTGGAGGATCTCTTATTCCTCATAATGACTGTATATTTCTCATTGTTGCAAAGAGGACCAATGTGTTTATATTTGCTGTGAGGTTACATTGTCAGCACTGATAACACAAGATTCATGTTAATGATATTGACCTTAATAATACCAATTAAATATCTGTAAATTAAAGTTCTTCATCAATTCCTTAAAACCAGATGTTAAAGATATCTCTCTCTTTAAACTATTCTCTCTGCCTAAAATCCCATTCCCAGTCATTTTTGCTAGTAATTCCTACTCTCTAAAAAAAATTCTGATTTAATATTACTACCTTTAGAAAGAAACACCCCAAATCATGGAGAATTATTTATTCTTGTGTTCTTCCCTGTCAATGTTCATAACATACATGACCCAATGCAATAACTTTCATAATATATGGCAATAATTAGGCTTCCTATTTATATCTATAAAAATGTACCTATATAGGCAAAACACCTATATGCCTCTGGCCAAAAAAGCCGTTTGAGAGAGAGCAGTGAAAAGACTTTGTGCAGGCACACTTGTGAGAAACTGAGGCAGAATCCCATTGACCAGGTTGGTTGCGGGATTAACATGACCAGGTTTGGGCTGGAATAGTATTTCCAGACTGTGTTAAGGAATTAAGGTTGACTTTATAAGGTCAATGAAAAAGCCCTTTGGAAAACTGGCCAGATACCCATCAGTAGCCTTTCCTGATCTGTGGTAAGTGACAAAGGTTGCTTGCTGACGGGTCTGGGAATGGAAATGTGCTAGGGGACCTCAAGAGAAAAGTAACTTACCCATTGCATATAGGTATCTAATGTAAGGTGACCAAATGTCCCACTTTTGGTGGGACAGTCCCAATTTTTAACAATTTTTCCTGTGTTCTGCAGCATTTTTAAAAAGTCCTGATTTTTGGAAAGAATGCATGACAAGCTAGGAAATGAGGAGAGAATGGGAAGGGAATATATGATTTTCAGCTGCCACGTGGCTATTTTGCCAGGATATGAGTTTTATATTATTTTTGTTAATTTTTATAATGTTAAACTTTAATAATAACAAATAATTGTTGAGAACTGCTTATCAAAGTTCGCATTGTTGATCAGTTGTTAGAATTCGACCACTATTGTTTGGACTTAATGAACAATGGCATTTTTTTGGCATTGGCAAC
>CAUYQV010090486.1:0-19137 GCA_963574575.1 Galagoides demidoff
CAGAGAGCTTTAATTCCTCTTGTAATCTTTCAGGGCCTGCTGCCTGGAACAGGGTAGATACTAAATGTTTGTTGAATGAATAAAGTGAAGAAGTGAGGGACTGAATTACTGAGTGAATAAGCGAATATGGGCTTAAGAAGAGCGGCACACGGTCTACGGATATATGAAAAAATGCTCACCATCCTTAATTATCAGTGACTTAGTCTTTTTAAGGTTCTTCATTCTCTCACTGAAGGCCAGGCCCTGAAGTGAAGAATAGTAAGCAGTTTCTGGAGGAGTCTGCTCCTGCTAGTAGCACTACAAACATCAAGTGGCTTTGTGCTTTGTTTTTATCGCTGAACCCCGACTGTCACATGGTGGTTGACTTTCCTTTCTCCGCAGGTATACCTTGGGCAGATCTGACTTCTAGCTAACGACACGTTATTTTCACAGTCCATGTAGTTTACACCTCCTCAGCTATGTTTGATACAAAGCTTTTCCCTTCCAGACCAGTCAGGATGCAACTGCAGGGCTGGACATGGGACCTGGTGATTGGTCCCTCCTACTCCCTCATGGAGCTCCCTGGAGATTCAGCTCCTGGATGCTCCATCCAGCCCTTCAGCTCCCACTTCTAGCAGTCCTGCCCAGAGCCTCTTGATTCTGGGCTCCCCTTCACCTAGAGGGAAGCTCTCTGGATCCCTCAACCCCACCCCACCCCAAGGGAACTACATCTATAGATCACCAATTACTGGCATCTGCCCCAGTGCCATTCCATTCCTCCTCAGCTCCACTATCTCTCCCCACTTCCCTCTGTCCTGCTCAGGTAGGTGGAAGACAGTTCAACAAGTCCACTGCCCAAGTTGATGTCCAATCGGGGAAATATGATGGGCTGAACAATGCTTTTCCCCCAGACATCCCTACCACCTGTGACTATGCTACCTTACCTGGTACAAGAGACTTTATAATATAGTTAAATTAAGGATCTTGAGATGAGATAATTGCAGATTCTCTGGATGAACCCAGATATAATCACAAGAGTCTTTATGAGAGGGAGGTAAGAGGGTCAAAGTTAGGAGAAGACCAAGTGATTGTCCTGTTACTTAACTTACAATTGGTACGACTACCTACAACCCCCCACCCCCATAAGTTGATGGCTCACGACTGCAGCACTTCACTTTCTCTGCTGACCCCCACTGCCACCCCATCTTTACCTCCCCAACACTGTCTTTGGTCATTGCAGAGGAGGAAGATCACAGGGTGATGACTAGGATTGGTGGAGCTCTTTAGCTATCTTTTACTAAGCCCTACAGAGGTCATTGGACCCAATTTTTAGAGGCTCCTTGGCATTGTTCTTTGTGGAATGTGAAGAAATGAAGACTCCGTTGTCCTTCTTTGAGCCCTGGCCACCACCTCCTAGACTAAGGAAAAGTCTCACCAGTATCCTATTATTCTGAGCTTTGATCCTGAAGCAGTAGGGGGCCACAACACTTTTCTGGTTATTCTGCACCATTAGATCCCAGTCCCTTCATTCCATATCTGGGTGCCCTTGGAATTCAGGACTCTTCATTATGAGAAAATATTAACTCATTCCTTTGTAATCAGTCTCTAACATATCAAAAATAAGGTCAACTGGGCTTGGCACC
The DNA here is from genome assembly GCA_963574575.1 of Galagoides demidoff. Lineage (NCBI taxonomy): Eukaryota > Metazoa > Chordata > Mammalia > Primates > Galagidae > Galagoides > Galagoides demidoff. Next base: position 1,623 of record CAUYQV010090486.1, read on the forward strand.
TGTGACTCAAGCGGCTAAGGCACCAGCCACATACACCTGAACTGGCAGGTTTGAATCCAGCCCTGGCCCAACAAACAACAATGATGGCTGCAACCAAAAACTAGCTGGGCATTGTGGTGGGCACCTGTGGTCCCAGCCACTTGGGAGGCTGAGGCAAGAGAATCGCTTAAGCCCAGGAGTTTAAGGTTGCTGTGAGTTATAATGCCACGGCTCTACCCAGGGAAACAGCTTGAGGGTCTCTCTCTCTCAAAAAAAAAAAAAAGTCAAATGACTTTCCTGTCATGCTTCTAGTCCCTTGTCCTTACCTTACTTTCACCCATAATAATTGAATCCACTAATTGCCCAAAGCTATGCAATGCATAGTTCATATGTTTGGTGAAATTCATTCCACTGCTAAAGAGATCTCCTAGGGATCCCCACTTGCCCTCTGCCTTTTGATGATGGCGCTATCACTTAGGATGCATTTAACTACAATTAATTAAAAAAACAACCTGCCAAAGAGTAGCATTCATCAATTAAGAATTGGTTAAATAAACATCCACATAACGGAAAATTACATTGCTGATAAAAAGGCATGGGGATGCCACCTACTGATGTGGAAACACCTCTGGGACATAATGCTAGGTAAGACAAAGAAGTTGTGGGGCAATATATATAATATTGCCATTTCAATAAGAAATATGCATATTTTTGAATATTGGTCCATAAAATACTGAAGGACCACCAAAGAAGCTTTTATAATTACCTTTTTTATAAAAAGGAGGCAGTGAAGATAGCGTGGATGAGGACAAGGGTAGGAATAAATGCTCTCAGAACCTGCTGTCATATTATTTTCCTCTTGAACCAGGTGAATACATTACCTATCAAAACTTTTTTTTTTTTTTTTTGCAGTTTTTGGCTGGGGCTGGGTTTGAACCCGCCATCTCCGGCATATGGGGCTGGCGCCCTACTCCTTTGAGTCACAGGTGCCGCCCACCTATCAAAACTTTTTTATCTTTGAAAATATTTGGTTATGTGAGATGTCAGTATTTAGAAGAGTTGTGTGAAGGGTCTCTTTGTACTATTTTTTGCAATTTTTTAAGTGAAATAATTTCAAAATGAAAAATCTTAGGATTGTGTTAGGAGGTTAACAAATCAAAGACTTAAGAAGTAACAAATACCAAACTTTCAGATGCTCAGAAAGAAAACAGGAAAGGGGGGATGTGGGGATAGGACAATAAGAAGGGAAATGGCCGAGAGGATCAGGGAAAGGCCAAAAAGAAAAGAAAATCTGGCAACCCAGACCCCATTCTCAAGGCTCCCATTGACTTCTCCCCAGGTTTTTACAAAGAAAAAGTCTCCACTGCCACTGATGAATCAGCGGTTTTCAGCAGCCTCCCTTGGACACCTTCTCTTCCAAGCTTTGCTTTCGCGCCCCCTCCTCCGCTCTCCTTCCCCGCACACCCGTAACCTGCGCCTCTCCCCCGCGCCCCTCCCGCGCCCCTCCTCCGCGCCCCCTCCCCACACCCCTCCCACACCCCTAACCTGCGACTGTCCCCCGCTCGCCTCCTCCGCGCCCCTTCGCGCACTGCAGAGCGTGGGCTCGGGAGGTGAGGCTGCCGGCTGGCAGCGGGGTTTGATCTGTGCCCTTTGGGTTGGTTGGAAGCACTTAACGCCGCCGGCAGGAGTCACAGGCTTCCCTCCACAGGAGGGAGCATGCAAATTAAATCTTCACGCTACAGGTCAACAAAAATAAAAGCCTTTACTGCGGGTAATGTGTTTACCAACCCGGTTCCTGGCGGCCAGAAACCTCAGGCTGGTTACAACAAAGCGGGAGGAATCTCTGGGAGGTTTATTGAGGGCAGCCCGCCGCGCAGCTTGTCCGGGGTCAGCGATCTCCGCTTCCTCGCAGGCCGCAGCCTTCATGTTCCCCAAAAGGAACCTCCCACCTGTTGGGGGGAGAGATTGTTTTGTTTGGTGTTTGTTTGTTTGTTTGTTTGTTTTTTGCCCTAGTGAAATGGCTGATTCCATAACCCAGCTTCTGCCTTTTGTTTCCTTGCTAAGACTTGAGTTTCTACTTCAACTTGTGACCACAACCTTCTTCCAAACACCTAAGTTAGTTCCTTACAAAGGGATAATAGAGAACTTGACCTGAGAAGGAAACTCCATTCCAGAACTTGACAAGGATTTATATCAATCTAAATTACTGAGGTTAAGGAGGAGTTAGGGAGTTTCCTAAAGTCTCAGACCAAAGTTTTAATGGGACTGTCTTAGTTTGTGCTGCTATAACCGAACACCAAAGACTGGGTAATGTATAAGGAACAGAAATGTATCTCTCTTAGTTTTGTGGACCAGGAAGTCCAAGATCAAGTTGCTACAAATTCAGTGTCTAGTAAGGGCTGGGTCTCTGCTTCCAAGATGGTGCCTTGCTGCTGCCTCCTTTGGAGGGGACAAATGCTGTGTCCTCACGCAGCAGAAGGGGGGAAGGGCACCCTTAGTAGAGGAATCAGCTAATTCTCTTCAGCCTGTTTATTGGGCACTAATTCCATGAGGCAGAGCCCTCATGACTTAATCACCTCCTAAAGATCTTAGCCCTTAATACTATTGATATATTGGGGATTAAGTTTCAATATACATTTTACTTTTTATTTTATTCTTTCAGACACAAGTTCTCACTCTCTTGCCCAGGGCATCAGAGATACTCAGAAATCACTGAACTGAGCTCAAGCAATCCTCCTGCCTCAGCCTCCTGAGTAGCTGAGTCTATAGGTGCGCCCTCATGCTTGGCTAATTTTTCTATTTTATATAGAGATGGGGTGTCACTCTTAGTCAGGATGGCCTCAAACTCTGGGGCTTACGTGATTTTCCCACCTCAGCCTTCCAAGTACAGGGGACTACAGGCGTGAGCCACTGCACCTGGTTCATCATGAACTTTAAAGAGGAAAGAAATATTCAAATATTTTCTACATTCTGCAGGGGCTGATATAGGAAATGTTAAGAATGCCAAGAGGAATTCAAAGTTCTTCAGGATCAAGATGCCCTAGTGCTAAGCCTTCCTGCTTGCCACTAAATAAGCCAAGAGAGTTGTGACTTGACAAGAAAAAAAGAAATGAGAGAAATTGAGGCCGGGTGCAGTGGCTTACCCCTGTAATCTTAGTATTCTGGAAGGCCAACACAGGTGGATTGCCTGAGCTCATGAGTTTAAGACCAGCCTGAGCCAGAGCGAAACCTCATCTCTTAAAAAAAATAGTTGGGTGTTGTGATAGGCTCCAGTAGTCCCACCTATTTGGGAGGTGAGGCAAGAGGATTGCTTAAGCCCAAAAGTTTGAGGTTGCTGTGAGCTATGACTTCATGGCACTCTACATAGGGTGACAAAGTAAAAAGAAAAGAAATAAGAGAAATTTAACAGATGGTTAAAATGCATAAAACGACAAACGCTATAATAAAATGGGAGAAAACAAAAAATCTATGAGAGAAACTGAAATGAAATAAATATAAGCTAATATTATGAACCAATGTTTGTGTCCTCTTGCCACCAAATTCATGTGTCGAAAACCCTATCACCAGTGTGATAATATTAGGAGCATAAGCATTTGGGAGGTGAGTGGATTATGAGGGCAGAGCTCATGAATGCGATTAGAGGCCCAGAAAATGGGCCTTCTATTGTCTAAGATCCCACAAGCAGGCCCTCACAGGCACTGAGTCTGCTGGTGCCTTGGACTTCCCAGCCTCCAGAACTGTGAGAAATAACTGTTCTTGTTTGTAAGCCACCCAGGCTGTGGTATTTTGTCATAGCAGCCCCCAAAGACTAAGACAACTAAGAAAAAATGTGAACTAAAAGAAGGTAGCACAAGCCACAACTATGAAGATGCAACAGAATAGGCAGGCTCAAACATTTAATACATGGTAAAATAAACTACAACCGAGTAAAAGTGGGCCTTTGTGTACCCACCTTAAAGTTATTGCATGGAGTTGTACCCAGAAGAAACCCAAGTTTGAATAAGGAAAAAATAGAGGTCTTTTGAGAAGGTCTGGTGAGGAGGCAACATAAGGGGAATTGTAGTTAGTGCAAGCACAACAGGACACCTTCTAAAGCTCTCTTTGGAGAGATGTCCTGACCAAAGAGCCTACCTCTGAACAGCTCCTGTACCTTCACCACCACCTGCTCTCCTGCCCTCCCTCTCCAAGGTGCAGAGCTCATGCCTGCCTCTTTCCAAAAGCCGTACAGCTGATAGGTGACCGTCCTCCCCTTTGGGACCTGTATCACATCTCCTGATGAATTTTCTCCAACGAAGCAACACTCCCTCAATCTGAAATTCTAGTAAATCAAATTCCCTTTATAAAATGTAAATGATACCAGAAAATATAAACTATTTAAGAGGCTAAGAGTAGAGAAAATACCCCCCAAATATTTTTAAGTAAAATGGCAGAGTAATAGAAGTTCAAGGTTTAACACTAACAGCCTAGGTCCCAGCACCTCTGGCTGGCTCCTATAGGCTATGCCAGGCTAGGCTTAGGAAAATATAGAGGCAGCCAAGTGAGGGAGGCCTGAGAGTTGTACCTGGTCAGTACCTGCATTAACATGCACTGGCAAGGCAAAACAATTGCTTCAAAAGGAAAAATAAAAAATGATGATGTCTAGTTGTACTGATGTGGCAAATATAGCTCATCGCCTGCACCAGCCCGAGTCTTGGCTGCCTGGAATGGGGTGATGAGCACCATGAGGACACACATGGACTCAGCGAGAAGGAGTGCCAGGACGATTAGCGATGCCAGCAATGGGTGTAGGGTTGGGGAGAGGCACAAGCCAGGCGGTACATTGCTGGCCCTGGGCCTGGGAGCCAGCTCTAGGGAGGACAGCTGTGTCTTACCGGATATAGTCAGGTTCTGAAAGTCATAAACTGAAAGGTCTGCAAGGAGGGAGCAGGTACCATGAAAGTACAAAGCAAGCAGGGGAGCTTCCCAGCCTGTGTGTGGGAAGTCATATTTTTGGCAGCAAGTAATAGAAAAACTCAACTGCCTCGAATAATATGGAAGTGCATTATTTCACATAATGACCCTTGAGAGGCAGGGTGAGCCAGGTGTGTTACCAGGAGTGTTCTAGCTTTTCCACTCTCTCCTCTCAGCTTTCCCCCTCCTTGTGGGCAGCCCATCACTGCTGTCTTTATCCCTTGCTGATAACTGGTCTAGGAAGCCAGGCTTAAACCATTAGTAGCTGGTACTTCCAGGGCTAGCCCAGGGATGGTGTATGTTCCAATTTGGCCTAATAAGGCCAAATAATAATGGATCAAGAATGCCTTATTTCATGGTTGAAAGAGAGGTTTCGTTTTTCCACTCTATGGATGTGAACAAGAAACTTTATTGCACCAGTAATAAGCTGCAAGAACAAAATTTTGCAACAACAGGGGAAAGTTAGCTTGAGGATACTTCCACACAGAGGAGAGAAAAGTAGAGAGAAGAGTGAGAAATAGAACTAGACCCCTCACCAAGCACATCTAGCCCACCCTGCCTCTTGAAGTCCAACATGAATCTCTCTGCTCTGTGATCAAGATGTTTTCCTTCTAGAGACTCTAGAGCAGTGGTTCTCAACCTTCCTAATGCCGCGACCCTTTAATACAGTTCCTCATGTTGTGGGGACTCCCAACCATATAATTATTTTTGTTGCTACTTCATAACTGTAATTTTGCTACTGTTATGAATCGCAATGTAAATATCTGATATGCAGGATGGTCTTAGGTGACCCCTGTGACAGGGTGGTTCGACCTGTCAGTTTTGAGAACCGCTGCTCTAGAGGAAGATCTATTTCTTGTCCTTTTCCAGCTTTTCAAGGTCCCCTGCATTCCTCGGCTCATGGCCCCTTCCTCCATGTTTAAAGCTGGCAACGTTGCAACTCTGACCATTCTTTCACAACCATATTTCCTTCTGAACACAACCATAAAAGAATTTCTACTTTTAAAGGGGCATATTGGGCCCACCCGCCACAATAGTGAATAACTTTCCTATTTCAAAACTCTTAACTGCATTGCATCTGCAAAATCCCTTTGCCGGGTAAGATAACACGTTCATGGTTTCAGAGATCTAGTACTTGGACAACTTTGGGAGGGTATTACTCTGCATGCTGTACCACCTCTTGGTTCTTCCAGGCCCAGATTCACACTTCGTGATTGTATATTTCCAAACCATAGATAGAAGTCAAGAAGGCCAGGAAAAAAGTATTTCCAGAGGACTAAAAAGAAAAAAATTAAGTGCACTCAGCAATGTGTTCCATTTGATGGGTAACTGTCTCTCCTGGATTAAATGATAATCTATTCAAAAGAGCTCGCAGGTTAACTTTAGCCAAAAGAAGGCTGAACAAAGTCCAAATTAGACTGCATACGTTCCATGAAGTCTTTGGAGAGCTTGCCGTATAAAAGGAAGATCACAGGTGAGATTATATTTCTTATAACTCCAAGGACACAGTAACTTTTGTGTCAAACTGGAAATGAAATAAAATGCTGGCTTCTGAAAATCTGTCATATCAAGAATGTCTTGACAATGAGAAAATATATAAAACTCTTCAGTCACTTCCTTGATCCTTTTCACTCTGGGGATTGTCATTCAGTAGCTAACCCAGTCATGGAAATTAACTTAGCCAGTCAAAAGGAAAATGTCTGCCTGAGGATGAACCCAGAGGATCTGGCTACAAGTAAAAGCTCTTCTTCTCTTAGCTTGGCTACTCAATAGAGAAAGAAAGGGAGGTGTGAAAACATCAAACAGAAGCAGCAGTAACACTTTTGCCAGCCACCTTTTTTTGTTTTCATAGCCAGCAGTGCAGGCAAATAAGGAATTAGGGCTCAGCAGACCTGGGTTGCACCCACCACCTGGCCATAACTAGTTGTTAAGACTTTGATTTAAAGGCCTTAACTTTGGGGGGACTGTGTTTCTTCATTAATTTTTTTTAATTCTAAAAGTATTGAAATGACTTTTTGAAATCATTAAAGAAAAAATTCACGATACTCCTACATCAACAAACGCATCCACACACCCCTCCTTTTATCCCACTCCCCGAAGTCCAACCAAACACCCAGTGAGTACAAATGGATAGTCTCACGTAGAAGGTTTAAATGTTTTGCTCTTACAAAAACTGAATCGTGTTATGTACAAGACGCCACAATTTCTTTTTTTCCCTCAACTTACCATCCACATCCTCTAGAACAATTCACATAAATCTAATTTTTCATATGTACTCCTTTAAATTGAAATGATGAATATACCAAATTACAGTTATAGCGAAACATATCCTATTGATGTACATTCTAGCTGAATCTCAATTTTGTTTTGTAGTGTGCAAAAAGCATCTTTGATTATGTATTTTTATATTCTACAGCTTTCATACCTAAAAATTATATACCTCAAAATGAGATTTCCGGCAGAAATATGTACTCTTTAAATTTTTTTTTTGGGGGGGGGACAGAGTCTCACTTTGCCACCCTCAGTAGAGTGCTAAGGCGTCACAGCTCACAGCAACCTCCAGCTCTTGGGCTTAGTCAATTCTCTTGCCTCAGCCTCCTGAGTAGCTGGGACTACAGGCACCCACCACAACGCCCAGCTATTTTTTTTGTTGCAGTTTGGCCAGGGCCGGGTTCAAACCCACCACCCTCGGTATATGGGGCGGCACCCTACCCACTGAGCCACAGGCACCTTTACACTTAAAATTTTTGATAAATATTGCTATACTATCTTTCCAAAGACAGTAATAATTTATTGTTTTACCTACAGTGGAGGACACTTCCACAAAGAGGAGAGAAAAGTAGAGAGAAGAGTGGGAATTAGAGCTAGATCCCTCACCAAGCACATCTGTACTATATGTCATTAGGGGTTTTTTGCTATTGTTACTGTTTTGATGAGGGAAAGAGTAGTATCTCATGGTGTTTAATTTGTATTCTGGAATGTTAGTGAGGTTGTTCGTTCCCTCTTTGGTTAACTTTAATTGGCAGGTTAGAGTTTTACTTTGTACAGATACTACGCTCATGAGAAAAATGGAGATGTGTACCAAATCTCTAACAAAATAATCTGTAGCTGTTTTTTAGCCAGAAACCAACCTGTGGCTGAAAGCAGTTCATGGCTTGGACTTGTGTAACTCCCCAACCACGTGTCAAGGAAGACCCTCAGAAAACTTCTAGAAATGTCTAAATAGCAAGCAGCAGCCACCCCCACCACAGAGGCAGGAGTGGTGAATGCCAAGTTCAACACCACCTTGTTTTTCACATCAGGGCATTGCCAGACCTAGAATGGTGGGGAACTGGATGGTGACTGGATTGAGATGCAATTCTGAGACTCATCAGGGCTTGGTAGAAAAGAGACGCTGATTAGCAATGTGTGCCCTGGGCACAATAATATCCAGGTGGGATCCCTGACATTGGCCCCAAACTGGAAGAAGCTGGAACTGGCACCTGGGTTAAGAAGCGCCTGGAGCTTTTTGACCTGGGTAGGAGGGAAGACCTCAGCCTCATCACCCGCCCTGCGGTAGACTCCTCCCAATGCTGCCTGGGACCAGGGCACTCCTCCCCTCCTGCCTCCCCAGCCGTCCAGTCCTTTTGACTCCATTTCATTTTATTCAGAACTCACCTGAATAAAAATGGGTTGTGGGAAACAGAAAGACTACTGAGATTTCCACATCCTAAATCCTCTAGGAATGGCCAGACAAGGTGGTCTGGCATTTGAATTCTGCAGAGAAGAGAAATTGTAGGCCAAACAACAGACATAAAATCTCTGGATCACTTCAGAGAATTAGCATTCAAGCCAGAAACGCGCGGACACACACACACACACGCACACACACAAACTCTCATTGCCAAGCTCAGAATGCCTGCTTTTCAGCTCCATCCAGGAAGGGTACACTTTTTCTCTTTGAAAACGTGAGTTGGCCAGGTGCGTCTCGGTCTCTGTCTCTGCTCCCTGGTGGCCGCGCCTCCTTTATGAGGGCATCGCCTGACCCCTAGTGGTGGCTCTGCCTTCAGCCGCGCCGTATGAGTTTCCTTTATCTGATGACTGGTCAAAATTCTAATTTGCTGATACGCGAGCATTTCCCGTGAAAAACTGGTTTGTATACTACCACAGGAGAAAACGGGTCTCCACCTTTCAGAGGGTCTTCAAAAAAGCAAACTTTAGAGAAATGAACAAAGTACAGAGTAGATACATAGAACAAAGGGAAGGTTCATGTCCCTGGTGGGACAGAGCAGGATGGCACGAGATTTTGTCACACTACTCAGACTGGTGGGCACTTTAATACTTCCGAATTGTTTACTTCCAGAATTTCCCACTTACTATTTTCAGACCTCAGTTGACTACAGGTAACTGACGCTGCAGAAAGCAAAACCATGGCTAAGGGGAGACTACTGAGGACTGTACGTGAAAAGATGGTCTACAACGGTTGTCATTAGGAAACCGCAACACAATAACTAAAGTTGTATTGGACTGTAACCACAGGAATCAAAGTAATATCTATGAGTCCAGACTGATACACATAAGTGATGGAATAAATAGATAGATTTGGGATACACAGATCTCCCATGCAGAAGTCCAAGTTGTGTATTAGTAAGTACTGCCCATTAAGGAGACAGCACCGCTCCCCAGCCCTTGGGGAGGGCAGGTGCCCAGCCTTGTGTGGGCTGCTCTGAGTGACTTCCTTGCAGGAAGCACAGTGGGAAGGGAGGGGGAGGGTCCCTTTACAGTGGAGAGAGCTGACAAACACTACCTCAGCTGGTGATCAAGGTCAGCATCGGCAGTGATAAGCATGGGGCTGGATGAGACAGCACTTTACCTCCCTGGTCTTCCTCCCCCAAACCCATAACCCCAGGCTCTCTCTTTTTTCTTTAATTTATTTTTGAGCCAGGCCCAGTGGCTCACACCTGTGATCCAAGTACTCTTGAGAGGTCGAGGTAGATGGATTGCTTAAGCTCAGGAGTTTGAGACCAGCCTGAGCATGAGTGAGACCTCGTCTCTACTAAAAAAAAAAAAAATAGAAAAACTAGCTGGATGTTGTGGTGGGCACCTGTAATCCCCACTACTCTAGAGGCTGAGGCAAGAAGATCCCTTGAGCCCAACAGTTTGAGGTTGCTCTGAGCTATGACGTCACAGCACTCTAGCCTGGAGCAACAGAGTAAAACTCTGTCTCAAAAAAAAAATGTATTTTTTGTTTGTTTGTTTGTTTGTTTGTTTTTTCTGGGACAGTGCTGTAACCCCAGTCTAATCATGAGAAAAACACCCGACAAATCCCAGTTGAGGGACATTTGTAAAATACCTGACCAGTACTACTTAAGACAGTCAAGGTCATCGAAAACAGGGAAGTCTGAGGAACTGAAGTGCCTAAAGAGACATGACAACTGATTGTAATGCAGAATCCTGGACAGAAAAAGGACATTAAATAAAAACTAAGGAAATATGAAGTATGGACTTCAGTTAATAATATTGGTTTACCAACTGTGACAAGTATATCATACAAATGTCAGTAATAAAAAGTGAAGCTGGATGTGGAGTATACAGGAACTATCTTCCCAATTTTTTTGTAAATCCAAAACTATTATGCAATTAAAAGCTCATTTAAAAAAAAATAGTAGGATGAATCACTCTTCCTTTGTGGATTTTAGCACAGAGGATCTGGCATCCCAGGAGATCCCTCCGTCAGGACAAGACGAGACAGTTGGTCGCCATGCAGGACTCAAGCCCCTCTGCTAGGACAGATTCCTGTAAGGCACTAGGAATACATTAATAAACTTGCCCAGCTCTTCTTTTTGAGGTTTTTGATTATTTGTTGCCTAATTTGTTGTAAGCCTTAAACTTCCCACCATTGCTACTTCCCACAAGTGGCCTTAAAATAGTGAGGCACAAACAGTATTTCACGTTAATGAAAATATCCACAGTAAGAAAAGAAAACCTTCTCAGACATAAATAATCAAGATCGCCCCCAATATCCCCCTGCTAATAGTCCAGTGGCTTAACCAATCATGAGTAATTCATAGAAACCTGGTTATTACAGCTTTGATGGGGCCTTATAGCATGAGACATCAGATGATTGCAGCAGTGAACCACCTGCATACACAAAACAAGTCAGGTCTAGTCGTTGACAGTCTATGGGAAAGTGAGGCACACTCAACGCTGACTTGGGGGAGGCTGACTGTCCGGGACGTTGATTTATATACAATGTTTATGGAAAGAAACATGACGAGGTAGGAAATAAAATGGAATTTTCCAGAACTCCTTCTAGAGAGCTCACTGTACGTGGCTAGAAGGAACACAAAGGCTACACACCTCTAACTCTCCCAGACAGAAGCAAAGCTACACGTCAGAGGAAACGCATCCTGCTGACAGTGCAGGGATGGCTTATCTAAGGGCCAGGCAGTTACTCGCACACAAATGCATTCAGGGACTGTCTTTCAAACTCGAAGCATGTGTGTATATAGCGGTGTCTGCAATTTGATAAGCCACCCGGTGGGGAGAGTGTGGAGGCACCCGCTCCAGACCCTCCAGCCAGGGAGCAAATGCCAGAGATGACCTTGTGTACTGCTTCTCAAGAAAGGGGAGGGCAGCTTGGCGCCCGTAGCACAGTGGGTATAGTGCTGGCCACATATACCAGGGCCGGCGGGTTCGAACCCAGCCCAGCCTGCTGAACAACAATGACAACTACAACAAAAAAAGTAGCCAGGCATTGTGGCAGGCACCTGTACTCCCAGCTACTTGGAAGGCTGAGGCAAGAGAATCACTTAAGCCTAAGAGTTTGAGGATGCTGTGCGTGTGATACCAGGGCACACTACCCAGGGTGCTGTAGTAAGACCCCTGTGTCAAAAAAAGAAAGAAAAAGAAAGGTGAGGGCGTTAGCTGTGCTGAGATGACTGTGCAGGTTTGGGGCGACAGGTCCTTTTACTCTGCCCCTCCCAAACACAGAATTCAACCCCTCCTCCAAATAAACCCAGAGTAAATCTGAAACATGCCTGGGTTTGAAGGATGAATGAATTAGTAGCCAGCCAGAGGCATCCGCTAGTTTGCCTATGGTCACTATGCAGAGGGCGAAGGGCTGAGGCTTTAAGGACTCAGGGTATAAATCCTGCCTGGGACATTTACATGTTATGTAACTTTGGGCAGATTTTTGACCTCTGGATCCCCAGATTTCTCATCTGAAAAAACTTAGGAAAATTTCATCCATCAGATTCTTTTCAACTGAGTTTGTAAAACGATGGCAATGGTCTGGCTCCTGGTGGGTCAGCATTCCCTCACAGCCTCACAGCTTGTGTTACCCAAGGAGACTCCCCGAACCTGGAGCAGACCTGTTCCCCAGCAGCACCCTCCTCCTCCTCCTGAGGAAGACCTCTCCTCACTCTCAGGGAGGGCTCTGGACCCTCCACCCTGATCTTCTCAGGAACTGGGCTCTGCTGATGATCGCCTCCCACAACAGTGAACCTACCCCCTTGACTGTTGGCTTTTAGGCCTGCCGAAAACTCTCATATTTTAAAACATATTTTTCCTTGGCCCTATTCTAGATTCTGCTCTGAATATCAATCTTCCCACTTAGCTAGACTTCTTGTAAGCCACGTCTAGTTCACCATCTCCAATTCCTTCCCCCACTTCCTCTTCCCGCCACTACCAACCTGATAGTCTGGCTTCTACCCACTACTCCCCTGAAAGTGCTCTCCAAGGTCACTGGCTGTCTTAGTCAATTAGAGTTACTATAATAAAACACCATAGACTGGGTTGCCTAAACACAGACATTGATTTCTCACAGTCCTGGAGGCTGAGAAGTCCAAGATCAAAGTGTTGGCCTATTCAGTTTCTGGTGAGGGCCTTCTCAAATGCAGTTCTGATCATGTTAAAAATCTTGCTTAAACCTTTTGAGAGTAAGACCTGCAGGGTCCTACTTGATCTAGGCCCTGCTTACCTCCCCCGCTCTGAATTGATTTCAGTTCTTTAAAGCCACCACTCTCTTCTGAGGCTCTCTGCTCTCCCTGGGACACCTTTTACCTTAGCCTCAGCTAGCTATTACTCTTAATTCAGTTCTTAAACATCACTTCCCCCAGGAAGTCCTCCTTGATCTCCTCCCCAAGGGGGTTGGGTGCCTGGCTTTGTACAGTATGTTTAATCATAGGTCTCCTCTAGAGATACATATAGATTATAAGAACAGGCAACATGTCTGTGTTGCTTTTCCCCCAATGCCTAGCAATGTGTCTAAAACATAACACTCAACAAATAATAAATAGAATGAGTGATGGAAATACAGAATATGGCAGAAATAATGGATTCAATGAGAGAAGACCCAGGTCCTTGTCTTAACTCTGTCACTAGCCAGCTATATCACAGCGTCTATAGACCAAAATGAAAATAAGATCGGACTAGAAGCTACCTCTCAAAGTCTGTCTTGATTCTAAATGACTATAGTTCCTCATCTCTGACCCCAGGTAGAATATAGTGAAGGAAGAGACCTTTGCCTGCTATTGATTCAGACAGAATGCCGATAGCTTGATAGAAATATAAGAGGCCTAGGAAAGGCCAGCAGAAGACAGAAGTAATAAAGAAGACCCACTGACACTAAAAGTCTTCTAAATCAACATGATTAAATAAATAGCTCTTGACAACAACTCAAAGAGAAAACAAAGACACCAAAGGCTGTGACTTTTAGTCTCCCCTCCCTCTCCTGTTTCTCTCTTGCTCTCTTGCCCTCCCTACCCAAACCTAGACTTTCATTCTTGATAAAGTGTGCGTGGAGTTGCTGGGGCTGGCGGGAGGGGCATCTCTTAGATTAAGAGGATGATAGCTCAAGTCCCCAATCATACTCTCGGCTTGAGGGGATCATTGTCTATTTCTGACAAGGAAAACACAATTAGTTTCAAGTGACAAAATCTCCTTCCTGGTTGGCAAGAACCAGAAAGGGGGAAAGGATTGTGAAGAAATTTATTTTTTCTTTTCTGTGATCTTTGTTTATTTTTTTCAAATTAATAGGAAGGTACAAATTTATAGATTACATTGTTCTCACTTCCAGGGTAAAGTTCTGGTTGTAGAAGAGTCCCTCACCCAGGGGGCATGTTATGCAAGCTTACAGGTGTGCACGTCAGGTGAGATCCCGCCTCATGCCTTTCCTCTCTCTGCCAATCGTCCTCCCCCTGCCCCCTGCCCCTCTATTGGACTATACTTGTGTTTTATTATTCATGTCAGCATGTAATTGTTTAGATATTGATTTTATATTAGTATGGAGTACATTGGATATTAATCTTTCAACTCTTGCAATATGTTACTAAGAAGAATGTACTTCAACTCCATCCAGGTAAATGTAAAAGGTATAAAGTCTCCATCTTTTTAATGACTGAATAGTATCCCATGGCATACAGATACCACAGTTTATTGATCCATTCATGGGTTGATGGGCACTTGCATTGCTTCCACAAAGAAATTTAATGGAAAAGTTGCATCCAGAAGGTCTTTTGGTCAGTAATAGAAAATAGGAGGTCCCTGCCATACTCACCTGAAGAACACTTGGTTTTCTCTGGCTTCTGTTTTATTTCTCCTCTTCCATTTGGATTAGAAGGAGCAACTCTTTCTTTTGTATGCTTGATGCCTGCAACACCGAAGAATAAATATGACTAGGGTAGCAGTATATGTTCCCAAGGCAGGAAACCTTTTGTGGTCTGTCAATGCATTTGCCGTAGAGAGAAAGTTGGTTTAACTACAGGTTTGCATAAGTTATGTAGAAATTAAATGAAGAGAACAAGGAGGAGTGCCACTCAACATGAGTCATGGTGGCTTGCCAGGCATGGTGCGGTGCTGAGATTAAAAGGTGAATGAAACAGTCTTGTTCTTCAGCCGGTCAGTGTATTGTAGTGTCTTCAGGAGGTCTGCTTTCAACTTAGGCTGCTCACCGGCATTACTGGGAAGCTTTGACAAAAACACCGATGCCATCTTGCTGGGAATGTAAAATGATACAACTACTATGGAACACAGTGTGGGGGTTCCTCAAAAAAACTAAAAATAGAATTATCACACAGTCTAGCAATTCCACTTCTGAACATATCACTAGAACAGAAAGCAAGGTCTTGAAGAGACGTTTGCACACCCCTGTTCCTAGCAGCATTATTCACAGTAGCCAAAATGTGAAAGCAACCCAAGTGGTCAGCAGCGGACGGATGGAAAAACAATGTGGCATATACACACCATGGAATATTATACAGCTGTAAAAAGAAAACAAATTCTTGCACATGCTACTACATGGATGGACCTTGAGCATGTTCCGCTAAGTGAAATGAGCCAATCACCAAAAACAAACACTGTATGATTCCACTTAGATGAGATACTTAGAGTAGTCAAACTGATAGAAACAAAGTAGAATAGTGGTTACTAGGGGCTGGAACAGGCAGAAATGGGAAGCTATTATTTAATGGCTACAGAATTTCAATTTTATAAGATGCAAAGCATTCTGAAGATGGACAGTGGTGATGGTAGCAAAAGATTGTCAATGTACCTAATGCCACTTAAAAATACAGGGTGTCCCATAAGTCACCCCTAAAATTGCCATCTATAGGGAAGATGGGAAGTTGTAACTAAATGTACCTTTATTTACAAAATATTCATTATGGAATTTTACAAAGAGGTGACCAACACATAGAGAATATTTTGTAAATTATTTGGTAATTATTTAAAAATAAGTACTCACACACGCATCACCCTGATAGTGGGACCCACTCCCGAGAGAGTCTAATTTAACTGGTCTCAGTAGAGCCTGCACATGGGGATTTTTAAAACCTTGCAACAGCTTCTAATGTGCAACCCAGCTTAAGACTGCAAAATGATCACTTGTCTACAGAGCAACAACCAAACCCAGAGTTAGAATACCTGAGTTCTTCATCACTGAAAACTATGTGAGTGCTTGAAACTTGGCTGAGTCTCACTTCGGCCCTTTATGTATAATTAACATGACATGCCTCTCCTTGGGTGGTGGTATAGGATTTATTTAAGTTACTCTATAAGAAGGAATTTTATACTTTAACAATTATAAGGCGTAATTAGGTGAAAGAAAATAACAAGTATAAAGAGAGATCATTTGTTTCTCCCACTGCCATCTAAACGCCTTTATTTGACGCCCAAAATGAAATTAATCTTTCTTTCCTTCCCTCAAAAGTCCCATAGAACTTTGTTAGCACCTTTATTACACAACCAACCTTGTATCAAAATCATCGACATAGCCGGCTGCCACCCCACAGATCTTAGTTCCAGAAAGGCAGACCATGACTGATTCATCACCCCGGATCCCACCGTGCCTAGCACACAGTAGGTGTTCAATAAACATTTGCCAAATCCCAGTGCACTGCATTATTTAACAGCATGTAGACCTGATATAGTCAATGGTACACCAGCAGTCTCACTACTCCAAAGACAGGCTTTATTTCCATAAATAATAAGATGCGTATGCGCAGAGCAAGAATGATAGCCTGAAAAACAGCAATGTTGCAATATATACATGGGGTGACAGTCCAAACAAAGGCCCCACTGGTCCTGACACCCAAGCCACTCAACCACACCTTTCTACTTTGGTGCAGACATCGGTGCTGTTATTATGAAGATGAGGGGTTGGCCCATATGTGCCTAAAATCATGGCACATTTTTATATAATGCAAAGGTATTTTTTTCTTCAGTCTTGAGATAATAAAGCAATGGCCTAGGCCAACTTTTCCAACACAAAAGCCTGGTGAAATGCAACAAGGGGGAGACAAAAGACTGCTCCTCTTATCACTTAGTCGCTCCTCTCTTCCCGCACTGATTCAAAAATACGTGTGTAAGCAGCTCAGAAAGAGCTAAGCCAGACGTATAAGAAACACAGGGCATCTGTAATTTCATTTAGCCTTCCATAAACTCCACCCAGGAAAATTAACCTGGAAAGAGACGGAGGAAAGGAATTAGCATCCGTGAGTGCCTGCCCTGTGGTGGCCCTTTATGACTCATTACATCCTCACAACACCTGCATCAGCCTGCAATATATTCAGCTACAAATAAACACTGACTTTAAGTCACTTGAGGAAGTAGGACTTATTTTTCTCACATGTGACAAGAGGTCTAGTGGGAGGAGCTGCGGGCACTGGCTCTGGGACTCTTTCGGCCTTTCCTGTATGTCAGTGTGTCTGAGTCACAAGATGGGAGCTCTCACTCCAAACATCACAGCCACATTCCAGGCAAGAAGAGGGGAAGGGGACATGCCACTGCGTCTGTTCCCCTTTCTTTCTTTTTTAATCAAAAAAAAGCAAATGCTTTCCCAGAAAGGCAGCAATTCCACTGACCTCTGCCTGTGTCTGTCATAGGCTGGGGTCTCTAGAGTCTAAAACAGGGTGTCTTGTCCAAGCGACTTTGGCAAGACTGATTTCAGTGACACTTTTTTTTTTTAATTGAATGGTAACTATGTACATTAATACACTTCTGGGGTACAGTGTGGGGTTTTCACATGCAATCCGAAATACTTCCATCAGACTGATCAACACAGCCTTCATGTCATTTTCTCAGTTATAGTTTTAAAACATTCTGATTC